>JAODKE010000146.1:2229576-2253596 GCA_026779605.1 Mormyrus hasselquistii
ATTGTCTCTTGGACCTGTGCGTTGACCTGTGTGTATTTTGACACCTGTACCTATTTTTCACAGTTACCTCCATTACATTTATTGTAATCACTGGCACAAGCAGAGAGATCATTAATTCTTCCATATGTGATAATTCTCAATGTTATTATGGTTATCAGTGATATGGAAATTCCATTGGACGGGGCACGGGAGTGGACAGTTAAATAAAAACATCTGGGTGATAAAAGACATATTTCTCAGCTTAACTCTGCTGCTAAATTTGTTTTATTTTAATGCTTCTGGCGAAAAAGAGCAATGCCTGGAAACAGTTACAAGGTTCTAGAAGTTAATATAATATTACCTCACCTGTCCATGTGCATCCTATAATGACCTGGCATCTGCTCCAAGGTGATTCCCTGTGACCCGATACTGAATCAGCAGCTGGGAAATGGATGGATGGACGGACGGTCGGATGTTCTGCACATCGGTCAACTGACTTCACACGCATAACGCACAAAAATACGTCTATGAGGCAGATATTTTTAAAAATATATGTTTGGTAGCCTATAGCCTACATCACAAATAGACTGAATTAATAGTGTTCACCGCCATACTGCAATGCAGTGGTGTATTGGGCTAAGGCTCGCACTTGATACAAACTTTGCTCACTTCCAAACCCCCAGGGTACCTTGCGGATGAATTAATCTTAATGCGGTGCGTGTATCTGTGCTGCCAATCACAGCCTAAACTTGCGCATGCGGCGTATAGATCTGGTTGGTGTGAATTCCGCTTTATTACAACATGAATTAAAAGAAGCCGTGCTGGGTTAATATTCACATTTAGACCAAATGCCGTAAATGTTTAGTCTTAGGCATAAAATGCGTCTGCCGATGCAGTTGTGTCCTTTCTGCGGCGCGACAGACCTTTCACTCCTTGTTCGTCTTTCACGCTTCTTTTCTTCATGCATATTAAGTTGGCTGCAGTTTCCTTTTTATGCTGTTGCTCTCTCTCACTCTCTCTGTATGTGTGTCAGAGTGTGTGTGTGTGTGTGTGTGTGAGAGAGAGAGAGAGAGAGAGAGAGAAAGAGAACACAAGAGAGCGGGCTTGCAGAGGGAAAGATGCTGAAACTAAGTGAAATTAAAATAATGAAGGTTACAGTTCAAATTCAGGTTGCAGTCTATTCCGTTATAAAAATACAAACACTTATTACGCAAATACCAGACTGGATCTAGAGTCCATAAGTACGGTTCACTTTGACGCAGCCCAACGCATATGATTAGCGCACCTGTCAGCTCTGAATTTCCGAGGCACTTCTTGCGGAGGATATTTGTACGACTTGAAAATGCTGGACAGGCTGGTTAATCTGCGATGGATTCTAACGTCCTCGTTTTCATATGCAGCATTCAAACAAAGGGGAGTATTTTTTTGTTGCAAAATGCAAGATGCAGCATTATAACCGGTACTCTGCGATTCTTTCATCTTATAACCTCGAAATCCCAATTTGCGTTTGCATTTGCGAGAAACGGTGATATTGGACTAACTCCGGAGGTATGCCTCCAGATTCCTCTGCACATGCTGACTCCATTTTCGTTGGTCGTACTCATCACCTTTGAGGTTTTTGTCCCTATTATGTCCCATTCCACCCACGCTCTCTCAGTGCTGCCCCCTGCCCCCACATCTCTCTTTCTGTAGACTGTGGTCAATAAGGTGTTAACGCCGACAGCCAAAATAGAGCCGCATGTCATTGGAAAGGCAAAGATAGTGGAGATGTATTAGGTTCAATGGGAAGAATCTTTTAGTCTGCTTCTTATTGAATCTTCGAATTCAGCGATAATAGTAACAATTGGCTAGTAACAGGCACGTAAATAACAAGACAAATAGGCGTATCAATATCCCGGGGCAATAATGAAACAGTAATTAATTAATATAGCTGTATATATAACTGAGCGTTTAATAAATATTTCATAACGTGCACAAATCACAAGGTGATTCTCTATCGTCTTTATTATTTGTAGGATCGGATGCGATCGGACTTGCTTACGTCGGGGTTTGTTTTGTGCGAAGGAAAGGGGACGGACAGGCGGACAGACAAGCAAACAAGAAAAGCATACAGGGACACATTTTGACTGAGAGTACACATAGTGCCACATGAGAGATCCGTGCTGTTGCGCATGCATTTGTGCATTGGGAATATAGTTTACATATTACTTCCTGTTAGCCGTTTTTCGTTACTTGTTAAATGACTATATGCTTTCCTCATACTTGATTTTTCCATCAGATTTCGCCTCATTCCCCCATTTCTTGCCTCGATCCTGCCGTCCTTTTTTTCCCACCCCCGTCTCTTTTGCTCTCCTCCGCCGAAGTCCGCCGCTCTTCGTCAAGGCTACAGTAATACAAACTGGGGAGGTAAGAATCATAATTCATAAAAACAATTACTATTTTACGCGTTGTTGTGACAGAGCTGATGGATCCACCGCATGAATGATCGCTGGTTTATTTCACATTCTCAGGTGACTACGGTCACTTTACTGTTATAAAACAATAAATAACAAATATATACAAAGTAACTCTCCGTACAATATGCATTATAAATTATATATTCACGTAACGTTAATATAAAGGCAGAAGTAGGCCGGTGGGTTATTAGGTAGGGAGGGAAATGTAACTGTTTTGGGCATAATTTATCTACTGCTAAATCATCACAGGCTGAAATGTATATTAATATGCAAATGCGAACATATAGCCTATATCGCTTGTGCGTAGCAGCAACGGTGTCGGAGGCAATTCATTAATGCGGATTATACCAAATACAGTATATCATCTGAACAATACAGTGAAATAGGTTTTCGTGCGCCGAAAGTGTTTTGTTTGCATTTTGAAGCAAAGTGGCCGTACAAGAAAATACGTCCGTTTCCATCCGTGCATTATGGCATATGTGCTCTTTGCTGTGTACCATGTGCATGCATTGCAGTACGCGTACATTTATTCAGCGCTTCCACTTGTTGTCGCAGTTAACCTGTATTGGGTGTATGCATCTCTAGAGCGATAAAAGTAGCCTTCGGTGATAAATAAAGACTCTTCAGATCTCAGCTGTACCCCTGGGGCATCCTTGTACTGTATACAAAATCGCGTATGCGTTTATAAAAAGGGGACATACGCCTCCTCATGTTCATTTTAGTTTCACGATCATTTTCGATACTTCGCCGCTCTAGTGTTGTCCGTATGCAAACCTGTAGCGTAGCATATTTCCGTTACACGTCAGCAAGGGTAAAATGTAGTATCAGTGTTGTATGCAATGTTGTGCTGTTAACTGCAAACAGGCTACAGTCGTTTTATCTCAGATCCGTAATCACAAAGATTATGGATTGTACGAATACCATAGTGTCGAAGCTTTAAGTTTTTTAGACTTTCCCCCTACTTTCCTTAGGTATTATGCAGTAAATGTTACTGTGCAATACAAATAGCTTATTGGAACATGATTGTGTATCTACTGTATAAGCAATATCTGTTTAAAATCCAGTGAACCGAGCCGCGGCGTTCACTCAGCGCCATGTGTCGAGCACGTCCGTTTGAAGGGTCTTTGGTGCTGATGCTTTTTCAAGTATTGGAAAATGTAACATGCCAACCTGAAGACGTAGAAGGATTAACTGGACGTGCGCACTAAAGGAGAATAGCATTTTTTGTGTTCATTTTATTTTATTTCCAAACCTGTAAAAGAAGAATTGCAAAAACGGCGCTGTTGAAGGAGATGCTAGGAAACATGCCAGATTACATAGGGGACAAGTTAACAATTGAAACACAGGGGTCAGGGGGATGAATGCAGCCCCCCCCCCGGTTTGTCCGATCGTGCCCCAAGTCCAAGATGTTGGGGGCACGTGAAAGCTTTCTCACAGTAGTAAAGGAATGTTTCTTTGCAGAAATACACTGGCGTAAATGAAGTGGTGAGGAGGTGACTGAGAGATATTGCCGTTCTTCTACATCTTTTAATCTCACTGCTCATGAATCCACTTCTCCAGGCTTTTTTCTCAGAGTGCCAGACACACATAGTGACTCTCTGACCCTGGGGTGACTCTGTGAAAAAAGTGAGACAGACGAAACCCACTATGAGACCATTTCCATGTTTTTAAAGCCTGCTTTGTTTTTCTGCACTTTTGCCAGGCAAAATTGATGTAACCAATTCCCCAAACCATATTGCATTATACATGATTAATATCAAAGACAGTATTCGAGTCCATAATTCCTCTTAGTTTACTAGAGAAGAATTGCATAAATGATTAAAATGCAGTATGGCTCTCTTAGTACTGAAAAAGAACAACAGATTAACCTAAAATGATACAAGATCTGTTCAATCGATGTTTTATCATAATTCCTATAATTGTAAAATACTCAACAATTCCATATAAAGCAAGCAAGCATAATGTGATAATTTTTAATGTTTTCTTCACCAGGATCTGTCGGCCTTCCCTGTTTCATGTCATCTAAGCAAAATTCGTCCCAATCATACTTTGTTCTCAATCAGTCTCTCTCTATTCTGATATAGGCTTTGCAATTCAGGGTTGCCATAGTAACAAATAAGAACTCTCTCCCCTTCTCTAATTTTCTCTCTCTCGCTCTCTCTCTCTCTCTCTCTCTCTCTTGCTCTCTCTCTCTCTGTATTTCTTTATATCTGTAGTGCAGTGCATTTCTTTTCTAGTCGATATTAGATGGTAAAATATGTCCCTTGTCTCGCCACAATAAGAAAAGACAGCCATTTGACATTATGGAGAAGTCTCCCACAATCAGCCACCTTTGCCATCAAGCATTTTGCAATCTTGTCGTCTGTTATCCTTTGTTTCATTTCAGGAAAGCAGTTATGATCCTAGCAGGGAAAAATCCATTTGAATAGAGAGCGCAAGCGAGCAGAGAGGGCTACGTTTTCATACAGGTCCTGACTGAGCGTTTGTGAGCGAGAAGGAATAAAGGCGAGATCCAGAGAGTGAGGCCAGTCGATGGATGTTGCCTGGGCTGAGGGGACGACACATTCTTCACTGACCAAGCAGGAAACGGATTCAAAATTGAGGGGAAAGGGAGAGATTCACCTGGAGGTAATGACTTTGAGAGAACCTGATTTGCAAAAATTTCACAAAAAGAGTCATTTAAAATGTTTGTAGGTAATCATGATTATCAATCTGGTAATGTCACATTGCGCCACCTGCTGTTTGTTTTGCATCATCGTGGTTTATAAGTTGGTATTATTTTGCATGCTCAACAATGTTTTAAGTGTTATCAGGTCCCCGTCTGAGCTATTTGTAGGACTATGTTACTTATTTAATATGATGGATTTCATTGTTGTGCATCGATTCTCAGACGGACTGGTCGCTTCCCTCGTTGATGGTTATCATTCATAATTCCATAGTGTTTTTATTTAGCTTCTGTTGGTTCTGCATCGCCTCACTCTGCCTTGCTGTCTCTTGCTTGGTCAGGCATGGTGTGGTGTGAGAAGGGGATCCAGATCCTGCTCACCATCGTCGGGGCCTTCGCCGCATTTGGCCTGATGACTGTGGCCATCGGCACTGACTACTGGCTTTATGCCCGGGCTTTCATCTGCAACAGCACTGCCAACTCCTCACAGGATGAGTCCCAGAACAAAGACAAGAAGGACCCCGGAGCGCTCACCCACTCCGGCCTCTGGAGAATCTGCTGCCTCGAAGGTCAGAGGTCATTTTTGATTTCCCAGTAGAGGGCTGGTTTGGGACCGTGAGCTCAGTTGGGCTTTGGTAGGGAAATTGAGCCAAGATGGCTGCCAGGGGAATCAAGAGCCATAGCAGAATCCAGACCCATGTGTAATGTCTTCATTGGAGTTGGATTTCACAGTATATGAGCTAGGAGAGGGAAAGGGTTATTTGGAGAATATACAGCATTTGTTAGTGAGTAAAGAAACATATAGGTTAGCTTGTTCAACAGCTGCCTTTGGTAAGATCACTCAGTAAGGGGTAACCTTTGCTTGCTTTAGGAACTGCTGTGCTCTTTGTCATTCAGGTGCAGCTTTACTCTTGATTCAGTTTAGAGGTCGAGTCATTGCAGTTGGAGGTTTGGGTGCAGGTGTCTGTTCTTTGCACTGGAGTCTGCTGGGATAAGTGTGGTTGATAAGTGTGCTGTTAACCATAATTGTTGTTATTTTTTTATTTAGTTTAGAGCTCCTGATGTTTAGGGTGTATGAGGGGTTTTTCATGGGCCATGAATTTTCTCCAAATTATGTAAATTTTGATAATTTCTTGTGCCAGGGGTATTAAATGGAACAAGCTGGGCGCAGACTGTCTCTGTCATTTTTGTGAACCGATAAAATTTATTTTAAGGTTCATTTTCTTTTGACCAGTGTGTATGAACATAATGGTGTGTGATTGGCTGTTTGCAAGCAGAAAATAAAGAACAGAATCAACCTGATTCTGCTGATTATTTATGGCATCTATCTGTAACAAAGGCATCCTCTTGCTTCTGCAAAGCATCAGGAAAAACTAATTGCCTTTTATGTAGAGCCTGTTTAATCAGACATTTTTTGAAAACATGTGACTGTATTAATATGGATTTATTTAGCAGTAAATTTTCACTTAGAAAAATCTGGTACAATGGCTTTATTAATGCAAATGTATGCAAGTGTGAGAGTTTGTAATAAGGTTCAGTTTTACCTGAATGAGGGGCTTTGTTTTTATGAATGGTGAAGGTGTTAAATGCAAGGCTGGTGTCCTTAAGTTAGGGGAGCTTAGCTCTTTGTGTGAATCTGAAGGGATCGTGTTCCATGTTGTGTTACCACAAGAAGGCAGCAGCCATGACGTGAAGCCACAGAGGACTGTGATGACGTGACACCTCTCTTGCCTCCTGTCTCTTTTTTCAGATTGTGTTATGGAGAGCTGTGAAAAAGCAAGAGCTTAACACATGTCCATCTCATCCTCCCTCTGCATGTCACAGCTCATCATGTCGCTCATGTGTCCATCAGCACCCACCTTCGTCACAGTCCATCTGTCTGTCAGCAGTAAATCTTCAAGGCTCAGTGGGGTACTGATCCTCCCGTTTTGTATGTCCAGGTGTCTGTGTATGTGAGGGAAACTGAAGGGCCATGGTTGCACGCGATGACTTTCGGCTGGTTTTTCAAGCTACAGAGAGTGAGGGAACGGATGAACACTTCAGCATGTCACACAAAATGCTGCATCTCATTTTGAAGCGCACCCATAAAATGGGAACAGGGCTGTCTGCGCTGTCTTCTCTAGGGATGCGCATGTGGCAAGACAACAGATGCAAGTTTCTGTGGCAGTTTTAGCTGCCTGTCGGTGGTTGATTCCCGTGTTTCTTTGTTGAACATGTCTGCTCGTTCCTGCCACACCGAAAGTGCACTTCTCACATTCGATAAGTGTCTTTGAAATAAAAAAAAAATACCACTGTTTTTTTGCACCTCACATTTGCATTCTTACATTTTCCCACAAAAGGATCCTTATGTTTTTGACTGCACACATAGTCCATCTGAAATTCAGTATGCAGTTCAGGCCCGTGTCTGGTCTGGAGCTTATCCCAGGGCAATCACAGGACACAAGGTACAGAACACCCAGGAAAGAGTGCCAGTCTCTGACAGAGCAGACGCTCAGAAACAGGATCATACACAATGGTTAATTATGAGAAGACAGATCATCTAACAGCACATTTTTTGCACTGTGGGAGGAAAACCTGGGCAGGGACAAACATGCAAAAGCTAAACACACACAGCTGATTGAGGGAATCAAAGCCCCAGTCCTGTATCTGCACATGTGACAGCAACACTGCTGCCCAAGCGACTTTGTCATTGTACATTCATTGCATCATAAATATTTTGTACCAATATTTGAGAATGACTGATCTGGACCAAACATGGCCTGGGCATATTTAACCTTGCAGTCATGCTGAGTCACCATATGCCTTCACGTGTCACAATATGGACTGTAGAACGATGTATTTCAGATAAAACGGACAGCCAAACCGCTCTGTAAACCAATCGCTCATACTTACTGATAGATGAGTTAGTTAATGCACCCTTGTGTAGATTAAACTTCCCTCTCACTCAGAATGTCCTGTGGCATTTGCTCTTGTTTGTCTCGTAGGAACCCCAATAGTAAATAAGTTCTAGCTGTTGTTGTTAATTTTCTCTTCTTTTCCGCCTCTCCTTCCTAGGGCTGAAGAGAGGAGTGTGCTCACAGATCAATCATTTCCCTGAAGACGCTGACTATGACCATGATGGGGCGGAGTACCTTTTACGTAAGGGTGGAGGCCAATAGCTGGTCAATAGGATGTTAGCTTAGGGTTGTTGAATTATGAAAAAATAGGGTGAATTTCTTATGCCTTATTTTCTCACGCAGGCGTGGTTCGAGCATCCAGCATCTTCCCCATCCTTAGCGCTATTCTCCTGCTAACGGGAGGAGTGTGCATTGCTGCCAGTCGCTTTTACAAGAGCAAGAGGAACATTGTTCTGGGCGCCGGAATTCTCTTTGTGGCTGCAGGTAAGCTCAGGGATTACAGACACTTCTATTTCTCGCCACTTGGTCATGGTTTTCTTTCCACACCATTCCCATCGTGCGTCTTGGCTCCTCCATTTGTGATCAAGTGACCCCCTAAATCTTCGCCCCCCAATTGTGTGCCTGCTGCTCCATCGTCTGTCCTCTAAAGCTTTATGACATTAACCGTCTCTGATTTTTTTTCCCTGTCATCCTATTGGTGGGCCTCTGCCACACCCCCCAACTGCCCCCCCTCCCCCCCATTCCAGGTCTCAGCAACATCATAGGGGTAATAGTGTACATCTCAGCGGCTTTGGGTGACATCTCCCCGAAGAAGGATGAGGACAAGAAGTGGCACTACTCCTATGGCTGGTCCTTCTATTTCGGGGGCCTGTCTTTCATCCTGGCGGAGATGGTGGGGGTGCTGGCTGTCAACATCTACATAGAGAAGAACAAGGAGCTGCGCTGCCGTTCGCGCACCGACCTCCTGAAAAGCACCACCCATGCCGTGCTGCGGCTCCCTAGCTACCGCTTCCGCAATCGCTCCCGGTCCAGTTCCCGCTCCACCGAGCCCTCGCGCTCCCGTGACCCCTCGCCAGTTGGCGCTGGAAAGAACTTCAGCGTTGCACCCTCGAGCCTTCTCCCTCCCCAGCCGGCCCCCCCGCCCATCTCAGTCGCCACCCTGCCCAACCCGCACTCGCACACCACCCATTCGGCGCTGGGTGGAGACATCTCCATGTACACCCTGTCACGGGACCCCAAGCTGGCTGGTCTGGGGGGACTGAGCACAGCCCCCATGTACGGGACAGTGGATCGAGCCACCCTCTACCAACTGCACAACTGCTTTCCCAAGGAGGGTGCGTCTGGAGCGATGCTGAGCGGCACCTTGCCCTCACTGTCGAAGCTGAAGGCCAACAACCCCGCACTGGGTCAAAACTCATCTAGTAGCAATGTACCCCTACCAAACTCCTCCTCCGCCTCTGTCCCTCCTGCCCAGGCCCCTCCTTCTCTGTCATCATCAACAGTGGACAGGGAAAGGGCTGTTGGCACCTTGGATAGACTAGGCAAAGCAGAGAGAGAGCGGGAGAGTGGTAATTCAAACACCCTGAATAGGAAGACAACACCAGTGTAGACAGCCGTATCAAGGAGTACGGAGGGACATGACTGTGAGGCACGTGAAGGGCGATGGTAGGTATTAGCCAGCGTGTAGAGCCACACCAGGGGAGAGTTATATGTACCTCATTTGTCTTCACTCCCCTTTTTTAGATACTGTATACCGCAGAGAATAGCAAATTGTCATTTTTGTTATGATGCATAATCACCACAATGTTTATTCCTTAATTGAAAATTATTAGTTCATTAATGTGACAATTACTGTTATACTTGGAACGCCATTTTTTTTACTCTTTAATTACTGTCAGTTACAGTGTGGTACCATTATTAGAAAATGCATAGATTTTTTTGTGCTTTATAATAGATTTTATGGTCTCAGATTTAATAGGGTCTTATCGTTGTTCTTACAGTAGTTGTGCTAATCTTGGTTTGCGAAGTTAATTTTTGAAATAATGCTTTTTAAATTACTTTTTTATTGTTTAGTTTTTGAAGGATACAAACTGATTTCTTGCGCAGTAAAGTCATCATCGATGTATATGAGAAAGAGATTGAGAGAATGATTGCAATTGTTGTTATTGCTATTGTTATAATTATTGTTATTGCTATTATGTTTATTGGTGAAATTGTTTTTATTTGATTGAATTTGAACACATAAATAGACGTTGTCAATTTTTCTTATAAAGCAGGTAAAATTCCATTAACTATAATGACTGGTAGACTATCCTACCTGAAAGAAACTAAACTAGTGACTGACAAGTGTTGTCTATATCATGACTTTTATATTTATCTGTACTGCTGTTCATTTTGTTATCAGTAACAGTATTTTTTTATCGTTATCATTTGGAATTGTTGCGGGCTTTTGGCTATCACTGTAAATGTGAGTTTTGATGACCAATGAGCGTATCCATCTACAGGGAAACATTGCTGCACTGACACAGTTTCACTGACACACTGATACACTGTTTCACCAGACTCTGCTGCCATTTCTAATGGGACTGAAAAAGATTTTCCTAAAGCAGGGACTTCAAAAAAGATATAAATGCATATGGGAAAAATTATTTTGGAGAAAATTATTTTAAAAGATTTCAATATAAATTCAATATAAGTATATGCTATGTATAAAAATATTGATAACGTTGGTAAAACGTATATAGTTTTAGAACAGTTTTAAATGTGGTGGGGATATATTTTTGTTTATTATTCCTTGTAATATAATATGAACATCAAAACATTCAGTGAATTTACTAAGAAAACTCCATAATTAATTCAAACTGCCATTGATTAAGCAAATACCTCTATATATTTGACCTTCTGTTTATCCTTATATAAATATATACATGCATAGATGCTGTTTGATGTGAAAAAGTCTTGGGGAAATAAACTAATACCATTGGAGTGGAGTCACAATGTGTAGCACACAGGTAACATAAATATGCATATAGCGTAAATGTATGGTTTAGTGTACATAGCTACAGTAAATGATTTGATGAACTGCGGTGCTGAGAGACTGTACTGCATGAAATTTGTACTAAAAGAACAAAGCAAGGTCACAAACCTGGAGCAATGCTTATTTCCTTCTAGGAAAAGCAGAAGACTGCAATGAAGACACAGTAGTCATAGCGTGACTGTCTGACTTATGGTCATCTAATGCCCTGGTGAATATGCGTGAAAACAACTGAGTTCTTCTGATTTTCTTGTAGGGCCTTTGTACAGTGATGTTTGTGTGTGTGAGCAATGGTTGATTTGATATGAGTTCAGTATAAAGGATTTCAAAACTCCACGCAAATGTCTCCCACCTTTTGGGAAAATCATCCCATCAAGGAGAAGACAGGAAACAGGAGTCACTGCCCTCTGCTGGCCAAGCTGATGTACTCCTTACCATGGTAATCTTCTATTTTTAATGTTGATCATTTGCAGGTTATTTATGGGTATTTTAATTGTGGAATGTTCCATAACATAGTGCAATAATGTGATTAATCCCAATACAAGCCAGTAGGTATCCATATAACCATGCACTGGTGAGGAACATTCATTGCAAAAGTGTCCCTTTACAGGATTTGAGAGGGCTGGGGGTTAATTTGAAACCAATATGGATAAAGATCGAGGTTCGTAGACTGTGGGGGGCAGGGGTAAATGACACGGGACTGAACAGGGTACATAAAGGTGGTGGTGGGAGGGATTCTCAGTCTTGGGGCTGACGTTGGCTTGTATCCTGATTACTGAGGAGAAGCGAAATGAAATACAACGATTTACACAACCCCAGAGGGGAGGGCCACTCTCTATGTGATGGATGACTCCGGTTACCTGGATGTCCTTCTCCCGGGGCCATGTTTCCATATTTGGGTTCAACACGTCCACATTATTTAAATGTCTAAGGACATTTATCAAAATGGGTCTCATGGTAGGCTGTAAATCTGTGGTGGGGCAGCCACTCGGCAGAAAAGGGGTATGTGAGGAAGAGCTTGGAAAGGCAGTGTGTCAGTGCATTATGCCAGTGTGTCGCTTGGCCATGAAAACTTGGACGTTTCTTTAGCCAGACTCTTTCTCGGCACCTTTGCACATATTTACACACATAGGCAGAGAGTCTGTGTAAACTTCTAAATATCTATATATACAGATGGGCCAAAGAGCCATATGACCAGTGTGGGTCATGTTTCAGCTTTTTGGGATGAGAAGACCACTGGGGTTAATGTCGGTCTGATCCCTAACCGACAGGGTCCTTCTGACCAGCTGAGAGATGTGGACTGTGGCGAGAATATGCAGACTGTAGGAAGGTAAGAGACAGGTATGTCCTGGGCAGTGCCAGGGGGGGGTGGGGGGTGGGTAAATTTGTGCCAAGAGGCAAAGTAGCGAGGGGCATAGTTTAAATTCAGGGATTATGTTTCCCATCTACTTCAGCACTATGTACTCTCATGAGTAATGTGCTAATTTTAGAGGGGGGGTTGTTTGGTAGATAAGTGGGAGACGGGGAGACTGGGAGATTTCAGTAGTGGAAGAGAACATGAAAAGTCCGTGGAAGGTGAGATTTAACACAAAAATTGGAGGAGGGTGTTACTGAACAGGAAAAAAAAACTAAAACACGATGCAAGTCATTTTTTTCCAAATAAGTTAAAACTGAAACTGACTGACTCCAGATTTTGTCGAATAAGTTTATTTTCAGTATAATCCATGAATAAACAGAGGGACAGACACATACACACACACATGCATACACACTGAAAACATTCGTTACACAGGTTTATTATAGTAAGAGGCATCATGACATGACAAAATAAAAGCCCTTAAATATCATTCCCAGAAGATCACATAGAAAAGTCATACACCCTCTGTCATTCTGTGATTCAGTACCAAGAGTCAAAAAAAGAAAAAAAACATATACATATGTATATACATTTTTCATTTATTTTTCAAAACAGAGGTGGATGCAAAACCTTAATATATAGTATATAAACAGCATTTGCACGAGTAGATATTATACAACAAACATTTTGTCAAGGGTTTATTTTCATTTTCCATTAAGGCCTCAAAGCGGTTCCCAGGGAATAGCTAAGTCGTACAACTTGGTGTCGTCCTGTGTCACCATCTGCATCTGTTGCTGTCAACGTTCCAGGACAAAGTCCCCGCGGCAGGGATGGTGAGCTCTGTTCCCCAAGAAGTGCGATACTTCACGGCTTCTCAAGAGAGAGCCAGTCATCGCTGAATCACACAAAAGGCCGAAAAAGCGCGCTACATTGGCAGTGCTGGAGCCTCATTAAAATGTGATGTGTTATATTACGAAACTGTATGTGAGAGTAATGGTTGTAATGTCATCTACCCCCAGAAAATATAATAGACATAATAATAATGCTAAAAATAATAATAAAACTCTGTGTCCCTGACCAATATAAGCAGTGAGAAGAGGATGGATGGATGGATGGATGGATGAATGATGAATGGATGGATGGATGGATGGATGGATGGATGGATGGATGGATGTTTTTCCTTATTCTTAAATGGTCTAGTAAATGATAACACATGTGAAGTCAAACACAGGAAATAAAAATGCTTGCATATGTTTCTGTTTCCTTGCATTTCCAGGAGACTCTGTAAGACATCGTTTTGTAGGAATTTGCTAAGTCATAGTCCCATTTTCTGTGCAGGTCTAACTGTTTATTCACATTGCAAAATACTAAAGTGTCAAGAAATTTATGTAAAGCCTTAGTTTTTCTCTTTCCTACTCAGACTGAATTTGGTGCTAATTGTGTCAGGTTCTCTGTCAGTTTAAGTGGGCATAGTGACTCACCATCAGTCAGTCTTTCAATTTCTAGCACAAGGAATCCTATTGTACTTTGTAAATGTTTGTAGGTCTGACACCACCAGGTCACTAGGTGGTGCTTGTACTGTGGAGGGCACTATTTACAGGGTGTGCCAGGGAGGAAGAGCATAACAAAGAGGATACCACCCACAATGAGGGCAGCTCCTGCTGACCCCACACAGGCCACGGAGGAGGAGAGCTCATGATGCAGTGGGACTGACTGATCACTGCCCAGAAGGGAGAGGACCGACTGGTGGAAGACGATAAGAGCCACCAAAAGCAGGAGTCCTGTCAGCGAGATGGAGAGACACGTGTGGGAATAAGGTGGAGAAACGCAGGGAACTGCTGATATATAATATATCAGTCATATATTAGCATTGAGAGATTAACGCAGCCTGCATACCATATACCTACCTGATAAAAACAGACTGCAAAAGAAGCATCATGAAAGCATTGGCTAAACATTATATATCTCCAGGAAGCGATTTGTTACTTTTTAACAGGGGAGGTGGCTCAATGGCGACACGTCCCTGACCGCACACAACCACTCAACACAAACAAAAGTAAGATGTGCACCTTCTGAAAGACAGAGCTGCAGCACATCTCAACCTTAACTTTTACATATCTAATTACGTGAGGAAAAAAAAAGCTTCCAACAATTTGAAATGTAAAATGTAAAGGAAGGTCGAGCTGTCCTCTCCTTTTGGTGCAATTTTCTCTTTGCACATTCAGAGCATAAGCAAAGCTGTTTGCATCGATGTGTGCCTCTCTTCCCGTGTTGCGCTGGATCTCACCAACACAAATTATGTGAAAGCAGGCAGTTTTAAAATCGCTGCAGGAGGGGGAGTGCCGACGAAAAATAAATACCAGGCCTGGGGATTTATCTAGCACTAACCACAAGGATGTTGACAGCACATGCAGTATTTTCTCTTCTGGGAGGTGGAGGGGGGGCAGGTTAGCAAGGGAGGTGCATTTTTGAAATTTTGCTAACACTAGGGATGGCACCCCCCATTTTCTGTTGATTAACGGGCTATTAACAAGGCCAATGACGCGAAGCAATGTTCACTTAGATGTCACATCTCCCAGTTAGGGTGACGGGACAGTATGAGCGAGGACAGGATTTATGAACAATCATTTCAGCTTAATAGACTTGTATTTCACTTTTCTGGATGTGTACTGATTATTCAGTCTCCTATAATCACGTATTTGTCACTAATGTTAATGTGAAACATTTCAATCAAGGAAGTAAGCCAGGACACAAGCACAAGAAAAACTTAACTGTTTAGCCAAGCACAGGAGTTGTTCAGTTTTAAAGTAGTTTGTGAAATTTTACTGTCCCCCTGACATGTATTCGGTGGTCATCTTACTCCCAGTGGAAGCCCTGAATTGCCGGACTATGCCTCAGTTCTCACCTGAAACAATGAAGCAGAAGGAGGCGGGCTTTACGAAGAACTGCACTCCCTTGCTGAGGGCCATGACGATACACGTGCACCCCATAGCCATCATGAAGAAGCTGATCAGAGCCAGGACGGCTGTCGTCATGTTCAGACCTGGGTACAAGACGAGGGTTACACAGAGCTACAGGTCACCATCCACAGGAGGGCATACCGGCCATGCTGACGGGGAGATGGGAGAGAGCCAGGCGCTAACTTACTTTTCGTGGTTGTCCTCTTGAAAATAACAGCATTTTCTCCCAAAGTGAAGAATCTGAAGTATGTGCAGTTTGATTCTAGAATAAGAAGAGGGTCGGATGCGTTATTGAATGGTCTTAACAAACGGAAACGTTCATGATCTCCAAGAGCCGCTATGGAAGATCTGCAGCTAGCTTACAGCAGTATTGTCAGTGCCTTACACATCTATAGGTCAAAAGAGCTCAGGAGTGGGGCTGCCTCTATCTTTGCAGGGGTCATAGGCAGAGCTTATTTGGGGAGCCCCCCTACCAAGAAATCTGATGATGATTTCTCTTTCTACACAACACGAGTATTTTGGGGGCAGAAGGCAGCTGCCTATTTGGCTATAGCTGGAGCCAGCCCAGCTCGGGACACATGCGTAACACACATCTACATGCTCACTTTCGGTGATTCCTTTGCATCTTGACAGCTACACTCTATATTTAGTTGGAAAACTGTGAATTAGTCTGCTTCCAAGAGACTTTCGCAGTGCATAGTGATGTCTGGCGAGGTTCGGAGCTGAATAGTGGCAAACACAAAAGCCGGCAGGCCTCCACGCCCCACAGGAAGAACCAACAGTCTGAACTCAACTCTGTGGAGGAGGGTCCACAGAAGACAGGATAAGTGCTCTCACAAAACTGGCTTAATATAGCTTCATGCAAGTTCCTGTCCTTAATAGCATTCTAGATTAGGATGTTTTATTTGTTGACATTTGAGCCCTTCCACTTGCCATATATGTAACCGGGAAATGTAACTGCTATCAACATTATCAAGTTTTAGAGCCCATAATCACATACAGGTACCTAACGGGAATGTTCTATCATTTCATGCAATGCTTTGGTCAGAATTGGCCTTGCTAGGCAGACAGTGACAGTACTGTCTACACATAGATCTATATTTCACTATCTTCCCAGATTTCCTACCAAGCTCGAGAAATAATCAGATGAAATGATTATTTCTCTTATCATTGCTGGCCAACTGCACACAGCCACTGCCTTTTTTCACACAGTAACAGCGAGTGACATGAATCCGGAGCACACAGTCATAAATGTGTTAAGCAAATGGTGTCATTATACAGCTTTTTGAAGAGTGTCATGCACAACCTGGTTCTGTAATTACTGCATATACTGTATAAACCAGCGCAAAATGCTAAATATCTTGGAACATTTGAAATGGATATTTAAAGTGACATTTAAATTCAACCGTAAATGTATTTCATTTATTTATTTATTTTTTTGCTAGATTACTGTTTTAGTATCATTTTGGAAAAGTGTCATCGCTAGATTAGATTAATCTCTTCCTTAAGCAACTAAAGGATTTTAGAAATTGCAAATACGTAAAAAAGATATCATTTAAAATCACCTCAGAACAATTTGTCAGAATACGATAAAAATGAGACGGTATCAGTTCGATAAATCAATATAAAAGAAATCCTAAGCATGCAAAATGGTTTTGTATGTATTTTGTACCTCCACAGCAAGGTATGGAGCTACGAGAGAACAACACAGTGTATATAATGAAGTCTAATAAGATGTCTTTAGTTTTGTATAATACTGTAATAGTTTTAGACATTTTAGTTTTTACATTATTTATGTGGGGCTTCCAAAATAATTAATGATCAAGTTTCACTTGTAAAAATAAATTTTCATACGTTCTTTCTATTTCAATATCATCAATCATAATTGTAATTTGATTTGTGATTTGGTTGACAAAAATGATAAAATTAGTTTTGCTTAAATTTAATATTAATTAAATTTAATTTAATATTAATTGAATTTAATTTAATATCAAACCACTTCTTAAGACTTTAAATTCACTTTCCACTATATTCAGAAGCCGTTCCAAGCTTATCCCATAGCAATATATAGTAGTATCATCCACAAATAAGACAAAATTTTAAATAATTTAGTCACTTTACAAATATCATTTATATACAGCATAATCACTCCCAGCTGCCTCTCATAAGCTCCCTCATTGGTCCCATATAGACATGCTTCCCAGTCCTACAGTATGTCCCCCAGTCCAGTCTTTGACGTGGAACATTCCTGTTTCCTGTGCCTTCCCTTGTTCAAATCCTCCCATTTCTGATACCCTGCAATCCTGTTTTTTGTTACTGTCCCTGTTCAGCAAATTCAATAAAACACCTGCCCTCAAGTCCTTTATCCTTCAAGTCATGACAAAATGTAATGCCTATTGTTATGTAAATACCAACAGTGACATTCTGAACACATCTTCTACAGTTTTCATGGCATTTTTAGCAAACATGCCATCACACACAGAACAGGCAAAATAGTTTGGATATAATAATAATAAAAAAAACGAAATCCTAAAAACAAATGCCAGCCCTTCACTGACTGAATTATGACATCATTTTAACACTAACCTTCACCACCCCATCAACTCCCATAATAATACAGTAGCATTTTGTACCTCTATGTTAGACCCCTATAATATGTCCTTCCATTAGCCAACACTCATAGCAACTTCTACCACATTTGAGCCAAGGACTGTGTTATATAATCACAAACACTAAAACAACCACTAAAACAACCTCAGTCAATAAACCACTAGCACTGGATTGCCAACACTTATCCAAGAGTGTAATGAAGTTGTTCTTACTATTATTAATACTCATGCTACTACTGATAGAACCGTAAACAATGCTCCTGTTTCAGCAACAATAGGAGCGTAAATGGTAATAGTACTACTGTGTCAGTGATGTCTAATTTTAAAAGTGTGTATTTTATTTAATGGATTTGCCATTGACATATGAATGCTGAGTTTATAGTGAGTTGTTAAATATCAGGAGCCAGGCAGGTAGAGCTCATGCACATTTTAACTGTCACCCCAGCATGCGGTAAACTGCAGAAGCACACAAGCGCAACTGATACCTTGTCAAGTGTTTCTATTTTAACATTGGCATGCTAACAGTACAGCGAAGCGTCAGCCTTCATTTCCGGCTCAGTGCTCTACTTCTGAGTGTTAGGACATTTCAGCTGCTGTTGTAGATAACAGGACTCCCTGTGAAGCCAGTGTCTTATTGATCTTCATTGTAAACATTGAAGCCGCTAAGAAAGTGCCTTTGTTTGAAGGCGAGCGAGCTGCTAGAACACACTGCAGCTTTTCCTTCAGTTAAATTGTATTAAAAGTTAAATGGGTCACTGCCACATATTCAGCTGTATCTAAAGCCTTCATATGTGAAGAAGGCCTATACTCAAATCAAGCTACAGGAAGCTACATGCAGCTACATCTAGATTTCTCACTAATACCTGTTGTGTGTTCTATCCCAGTCAAAACGACCAGTTGTAGGTGCTTTTTGACATCAAATTATTTCATTTTGTGCCTAAAAAGGGATTTAGAGATGAAATGTAATGAATGATTTGGCCAATGGTAACAATGACTCAAAGGGCAGATTAGAGCCCAACAATGTTACTTGAGACCAATAAATTCCTGCCATGCTTCACACTGGCCATAATAATCCTTCCCCAGAGGGCTGGCATCCCAGCTGTAAGAGGGCAGTAACATGCAGTCACCTCCAGGTAGTCCAGCAGGCCCACAGCTCTCTCTGTTGGGATTGATGTCATCCAACCACAGTCTCCTCATGCAGCCCTTCCATAGCCCGTAGTGAGCCACAAGACAAGTCTCGTTGCCGTAGAACCCCTTGGGTGGGGCCAACTCCACCCAGTAGTCCGTGCTCACGCCGAAGATTGAAAGTGTGACACCCACAAGGGCTACGAAAAAGACCAACTTGACTTTACCCCTCTGGCTTTTATTTAGCTCAGACTCTTGAGCCCTTCGTTTTCCGAATATCCCTCGCACCACTGCCTTCCCTCCACCGGCCCCTGCTCCACCTGCACCCGCTGCTCCTCTCCCGAATTCATCCTCCTGGATGAATAAACTGGACCACATGGTGACTTTGGCAAGGCTAGCCAAAGCTCAACTGGGAGGCAGCTCGTCGAGGGTGATGGGTGCTGGTTAAGGGTAGGGCTTCTTCAGAGGGACGACTACAAGAAAGAGGTGAGCTGAGGTAGAAGAAGAAAGAAGGAAGGATTGAGGGTTTAATGAGATAAGTAAAACAAAATTAGAAACTGGAGAAGTTGATGGATGAGTGTACTTTGTGAAAAAGCTGAGAGCTGCTTAGTAATAGAACCAGAAAAATAGATGCTCTAAAAATAATTTAAATGATGTGAAAAGATTTCTTGATAATGTCCAAAAACATGCAAAAATGGTGGATACAGTTATTAGTGTATAAGGAAGGGATGCGGGAGTAATGTGAGTAGGAGGAGTGAAGATAAATGCTTAGGGTCAGAATAACCAGAGAGAGTGAAACAGGGAAAATATTTACAAGGCCAGAGTAGAGTCAGAGCTTGAGACAAAAACATGGAAAGAAAGAGTTTTTGGGGTAAACGGCAGGAAGATGGAGGCAGTTTTGGAAAGGGAGGGCAGATAAATGGGTGAGTGACATGGTGAGGGAGGAGCAGAGGGAAACAGAGTCACCGGGAGGTGAAGAACTAAGCAAAATAAAAATTGCAGGAGGCAGGATGGGAGGTGTAGGGGAAGCAGAGGATGACCAGCAGAAAGTAGTGTCACTGGGAGGTGAAGAACTAAGCAAAATAAAAGCAGCAGGAAGTGGGATGAGGAGCGTAGGGTGCAGAGGAGCGGAGGAGGAGGAGCAGAAGCGAGCAGTGTCACTGAGAGGTGAAGAGCTATGCGAAATAAAAACAGCAGGAAGTGGGATGAGGAGTTTAGGGTGCAGAGGAGCTGAGGAGGACCAGAAGGGAGCAGTGTCACTGGGAGGTGAACAACTATGCAAAATTAAAACAGCAAGAGGCGGGATAGGGATGTAGAAGGAGCAGAGGAGGAGCAGAGGGGAGCAGTGCCACTGTGGGGATGAACAACTAAGCAAAATAAAAAAAAACAGCAGGAGGTGGGATGGGGATGTAGGGGTAGAGGCCTGGGAGGCAGAGAAAGAAGCAGGGCCAGGCTTTTCTTGAAAACCTTGAACAAAATGAGAGAAATCAAAACATCAAAAATTACAGCTACTAACATAAATTCCACTGCACATGTTTGCTAACGGAACTCTGTTGGGTCAGGTTTAGTCCGGTGGGTATTTCTGAGGGGCCAAAATCGAGTCATGGAAGAAACGTTTTTGATGGTGCGTTCAATTATTTCTCTCCGAGTGAGAGAACTCGGATGAAAACATTACGAAAAACGCGACTTCCTGTCGGAAACATGCCTCTTTTATGACACTGTCGGACAGAATTTGTTCCACAGTTTCCCCTGTGACGTAATTTCAACATTGCGGCTTACACACTCAACAGTAATTGTATTTTATATACATATCTTTAAAAATGTTTATTTTGTTAAATGTATTGATAGTTATAAATGTAATTGCATGTTTGATTTAGAGAATACCGCATCATGACCGTAAACAGTATCCTAACATGCAATATCAGATTTTTATCACACTTGTTAGTGTCTTTGGTTTGTTTGTAGAATATCGCTATGAATGTACTAAAATATTTTATGAAGCTTTTAATGTGGTTTGACTAGTTTGTGTTTCTTGTTTGTCTCTCAGAAAAAAAAATCTCACACCAAACCTGCTAAAATATAAAGGAACAACACACAACAGCGGGCTCATGGAGGCAGCCATGTTTGTTCCGAGATGTGGTAGCTCGAGCGAGAGACTGTCAGACGTGAAATCACTCAACTCGGAATTTCTGAGTTCCGAGAGAAAAACAAACGCGACATAATAGCGGGATTCCTTTGTGTTTCTGTCTATTAGTACAGTGTGAGACTAGCTTTTATTACCATGATGTGACATTGCAGCTGACTTAGCACGGCCGCTAGCTGCGGACAACAGCGTCTCAACCTTTCAGTAGGTGACACAGCCGTTAATATGGCATTGAGCAGCTGGCAACCCGAGTGCTTAACACTAAGTCAAAGGCAAACAAAGGGGCCATGTCGAGGTATTAATTCCACATAAACAGGTAGGGCACTTGGAGAGAGAAGAAAGGGGACTCATTATTCTGGAGAGCTTTACAAAAAATAGTGGCAGGCATAGGAGCCAAATTATCACCCTTATCAAAATGGCAGATCGGGCAGGGTGCCAAAACTGGCACCAAGTGCGGAAGAGATCAATTATGCCTCTGGGTACCATCACAACAACAGATGGGTCTCACTGACCCTCACTGTATACACACAGCATGCGGCCCATACTTTGACAAGAACATATCAAAGACTGAGACAAGAGGACATAGACAGACTGCTAGCAGCACATGTGTCCATTTGTACTCCATCTCATTTTGAAGAACTGTAGAAATAAACAGTTAGCAGCGCACATGCTAAGTGAACGTCAAAGTCATTGTTAATTCACAGATATAATCAATTGTAGACAAACAAAAAAAGCCACATATTAAGTATAAAATGAGTAATGTATTGATTATATAGTAGCTTAAAACAGATATTTTAATCTAGTTATCTTTGTTTACAGTCTGTATATTAGCAAAAAATAGATGTAATATATTGATACTGAAATTTTATAAAATACATTTACTTTGTGCATACACAATGTCTTTATTTTCATACTCAGATATAGTAGCTCTTTTTAATCATAACATTTGCAGTTAATTATTCAAAACATGGCATTTATTCAGAACAGCATCATTTTGGCGAGCACGTTTCGAACTCTGCTGAGATCATTCAGCGGCTATAACAGTGAGAAGAGTAACTGCTGACCTGTTTGCTGTCTGTTCGGCCCAGAGGAGAAGATAGACTTGAAACTTAATGGAGGAGAGTGAGAGGGTGAGGGGCTGTAGAGGGAGGAGGGGAGGGAGGGATAGAGAGAGAGACAGAGCTGGGGCTGAGGGGAGGATCGTGTGCTGGGGTTGGCGTGCACTCACACGTCTGCATCCACATGCCAGGCATGTTTGCGTGAGTGTGTGGTACCACCGGTGAAAGTGCAGTCTGTATGTCCATGTCAATGCTCACGTGTGCAGCGGACTGCGCTTGTGCAACTTCGGTGGGTGTCACTCTGCATGTGTCCATCTGTCCGTCTGTGTGCAGAACCAATATCGCTGATCTGTGCCACTCTGCCTGTGTGAGTGTGTGTGTGTGCGTCCATTCTATTTCTGACATCCACCTGTTAATGACATTAGAAGTGCGTGAGCAGCAAAGAGGCCAGACATGCCTTGCAGCCTTTATACTGGGAAATACGGCAGCCAGCCGGGGTCCCTCTGCTGACTGTTAATATCCCGATAATCAGAGATGGGCGAAGCAGCGGTTCAGAGGCATTAGGCTGGAATGCCGGAGGACGGGATGGCTGAGGTTTTTCAGGCCCTCTTCTTATTTACACCAAGTAGCCCGAGACTGACTTTCATTTCAGCAGTACAAATTGAAATAAAATAACAATGATGTATGGAGCCTGGAAACAAACAGGGAATGAATCACAGGGGAAAAAGGCTCTGGAGAATCGAAAAGGCATTTTGCCGTTTCCCCCTAGAGTGCTGCATGCTGCATTTTCCATCACAGGCCGCAGGAGTGTTGGAACTCCATTTCCACTAACATGCATTTTCTGTGTGTCTATTCTGTCACTCTCCTCACATCTGATTTTCTGATTTCGGACCCTGCTATCCGTCACATACACAGCCAGTTCTGAGTCTGTGAGATACGATTGAGACATTACCTTTTTGTACTTGTAGAATCCATCTCATCTTAAGATCATATACCTGCAATGACTAAAAATACCCATCAGATGGCGCCAATGAAGGCAATATAGTAGTAGACTACCTGGTTTCACGTAAAAAGGAGTGTCAGAATTTGTAACCATTTCATATTGGTGTAATCTGCAGACTCCTCAGGTCACTCACCTTTCTGTGGAATATATGTTTTTTTTCTTTAAATATTTATCTTTTATCTTTTGTATTGCTGTTACATATGCCTGATATCTGTGGTCACCATCTGTATGCACAGAATAAATATAGGGGAAATGAATAAAAGATAAATAGCACTAAGTTGGAGTGATCAGTGCCAGCTGGGTAGGGGTGAGCATTCTTGGGCACAGGTAGGGAGTCAGATGGGCGGCAAGGTGTTTAGTGGCCTGACAGCTTCGGGGAAGAAGCTACTTCTGAACCTGGCAGATCTGGCTCTGGCACTCCTGCACCTTCTACCAGATGGGAGCAGGACAAAAAGCCTTCAAAGGGACTCTTCTATGATGGTAGAGGCTTTGTGTTTGTGGGAAATGTCCTTGTTGCAGGGAGAAGAGAGATGTTTTTATTTGCTGTATGCTTCAGGGAAACTGCATTTCCCTGCAGTGGAAATAGTCCCTGAACCTAAAGAACCTAAAGAAAAATCTTTTTTTTTTTTTTTTTTTTTTTCTCTTCCCACCACCACCCCCCTCTTCGGAATACAACTTTATTTTTCTTTAAATTCAAGTGTACCCAGGGTGGCCCCTCCGAACTCACCCGTCCT
>JAODKE010000146.1:2268155-2283160 GCA_026779605.1 Mormyrus hasselquistii
TAGGGACTGAACAAGTATCTGGGTAGCCTGTGTGGAGAGGAATGGTCGTATCCTTCTGATATTAAACAGGAGAAACCTACAATGATTGTTTTATGATTGTTTTGGTGTGACACATATTTTCATTTATAGCTCCTGCTTCAGAATCATTTTTCATTCAGGAAAAATATATGATGTAACTTTGATGATTAAGAAACATGTATCCGATGGTGAAAGTTAATGATTAATTGCAGATGCATGGGTTTGGTTTATCACTGTCTTTAGGGGTCACACTTAGCTCTACGATTCACCCAGTGGTCACATCAGGTAAAACAACATTAATTTCCTTATTATAAATGAGTGTCTTGTATTTGGAGGTTTAGCAAAACATACTTAGATTTTTCAGACCATATCCTTCAAAAAGATCATGGTCAGAGCATCATTAATTGCAGTGTAATTTTCAGTGATGAACCTGATTTTTTTGGAGGGTTATCCACTTTTAACAATTTCTCATTTTTTAAAACCATTTAAATTTAAAAACAATATCAAAAATCTGATAAGGGAAGTAAAGACACTGCTGGAAAAAAATTAAAGGAATGATTTTTAATTAGAGTATAGCATCAAGTCAGTTAAACTTCTGGGATATTGATCTGGTCAGTTAAGTAGCAGACGGGGTTGTTTTCTTTATGTTCTAGTTTATTTGCCTCATCCTCAGCAGTCCTTTATGTTTCACAGCAAACTCCACGGTGGATCCTGTGTCAGGTAACTGATATTACTTAATCTAATATTCAATGTGGTTTTCTGATCTGTGGAAAAAATAGCAGTGAGGAAAGCTCAGCCTCCAAAAAAGATGGGTGTATCAAATATCTTCAGGTGTCAACTTTGTCCCTTCAATAAACTATTAGCAGGCTGAGATACAGTGAAATACTTCAGGTATAGGGAATGGATTTTGAGAAGGAGGTTCGGTTTCGCGTGCATTTGATACATGGCCGTGTGTGCAGGGAAAAGACAAACAATTGTGTCTTCAGGAGAATGGAAGTCATCTGGCCCGTAAAGGGGGCAAATATCCGGCATCAGTAGGAATAATCTGGCAGTTTGACATGAAGTATGTAATTGTTTTATGGCTTATAGTGTTGGAATTGGGTTCACGTATGTGGTAAATGGCAAATTACATACTAATCTGGCTAGAACAGGTAGAGATTAGAACCATATCAATGTCAGGGACACTGGTGAAGGCAATAGCTGCACCCAGATAATGACACCTGGACACATAAACATAGATGATGGAGCTTCTTTTAGGCCAGGCGAAGGAAAGGCAGCCGATAGAACAGGGAATCCAGTTAGCCATGCGGAGCAGTGAGAGCCAGGGGGTGGCTGAGGGGTGCTACTGAGGGCAAGAGCCGAAACAGGGGGCCTGCTGCAGCCGGGGATGAGCATAGTAGATTTTTTTTTTCAAAGTTATTTATTTTCGATAACTAAATAAGCGTGTGGTTTGTGCAACTACCATGAAGGTCTTTGCAAAGATGTATTACAACAGGGGTGATCAATCATCCAGAAAGGGCCATTATGTATTTGGGTTTTCACTACAGCTGCCTAATTGTATTACTAATTAGAGCAATGATTGGCTGCAGAGTCCCCACACCTGGGTTTGAACAGCTGCCCTAAAGGTGACCACAAAATCCTCGCCCTTTAGGGACAACATTGTCCATATCTGTATTTAAAGATACATAATGTTATAAGACATAGGAGCACCATTTTATTAGAAGAATATACCGCTTAATTGGCACCATAAATATTTAAATGATTATTGTAATTATTCAAATTAGGGGTTCCCCACCTTTTGAGGTTCATGGAGTGGTTTATGTTGTAAAAAAAATTTATGGACCAGTAAAATGGCCAGGATGGGAGCGGGGCAGCGGGTCTATGGGCAATTTCATAAGTTTATCCAGGTTCATTTTTTCAGATGTGAACAGAATGCATGAGTGTGAGGGTCTTTAAAAGTTGAAAATATATAGTTTATTTTTGGAAATTAACCAAGCCCATTACAAACCCCTACCATTCCTTGGCCCAGTGGAATATTTGCTATGGACTGGGGGTCAGGAGCCCTAACTGACTGAAGGGAAACTTAACAAAGGGTGGTTCAGTTCAGCATTCCTGTACCATAGACAGTGTGAGGTTTCTAACCTGCATGACCCGGTGTTCTGTCTTCCTACCCAGCTATGCCAGGAACAGTGGGGGGGGCTTGTGCTGCGGCCGCGATCCTGCTGGGAGCTGCTGTAGTCTTCCTTTACACGAGACACAGTGAGTATCCCTGCCTGCGTACATAAGATATAATCAGACTTACAGTGCAGAATTACATTCTCTATACAGTAGGAAGCTGTTTGATGGGGTAAATGGGTTGATTTTATTCTTGCGGTAAGAGAAGGGGAGGTTTGGGACAGTGTAGTGGGAAGGATGTGATGAGAATGATTGGTCATCTTCAGGTCCCGAAAGGGACCATGTCAATGTCATGCAAATGATTGGTCATGTTCAGGTCCCGAAAGGGACCATGTCAATGTATGTAATGCAAATGACTGGTCATGTTCAGGTCCCAAAGGGGATCATGTCAATGTAATGCGAATGATTGGTCAGGTTCAGGTCCTGAAAGGGACCATTTTTAGTATTTGGTATACAAATACAAGCAATGTATTTTAAAATTAGTTTAATAGTTTTCATTGATTAAATATGTTTGAAGGGTTATAAAAATTTAAACTGTAATTATATTTAAATGGTATTTGACTGTGGCAGTTTAAAATACCATATTACCTTTTAGGAAACCAGAAATCAACAGGGTGAGATACTTTTGTCTTTTTCTATGTTTACATTCTATAGCTACTATTATTATTTAACATACTGTAAATGATGACACTTTACATTAATTCATAATGCATTCATTATGCTTTAATGGAATATTCATTGCACCTGCATAATGCATTCATAAGCAGTATGTAAATATACCTTAAGTTTTAAATCATTTAATTCATAATACTTTTGAGTGACCAAGAGATCACAACTGTACCCAGGGGTGTAACGCCAAATTTTGGGTTCATGGCACAGTAGTGTAACCACCCCCAAGTTGCAATTTGATTATCTTTTAATAGCCAAATCTTTGTATTCGTTAACAGACAACTGCCAGATCATGGTAAGTGCAAACTTTTGCACTTCAAAGGTAAAATCAGTGATTATTTAAGCTAACAACAAATGCTATACCATCCATTTCAGATGTCTGCACATGTCTGCATATGTCTGCATGTCAGCTCTGCCTCCTGTCTTTTCGTCAGTGCCACCATCTCCGACACAGATAACATAACTGCCCTCACTATTACCTTGTTACCTTCCCTTTCACACTTGTTGATATCCACCTGTCACAAATCATTCCTGCCACTCTTCTCCATCTACTCCACCCTGCCTGCATTCTCTACACCTCTCCTCCACACTCCCCATACTTCTCCATCAACACCCTCAGAGCAAACATTGCATCCATAGTACTCTTTCCTGGCGTGAAACCATAATGCTGCTCGCTAATCTTCACCACTCTCATTATCCTAGTTTCCACTACTCTTTCCCATACCTTCATGCTGTGGCTGATCGCCTTCACCCCTCTGTAGTTACTACAGCTCCTCACATCACCCTTATTCTTGAAAATCAGTACCAGTACGCTTCTTTTGCACTCCTCAGGCATTTTCTCTCACTGTCTAAGATTGTTTTAAACAATCCAGGTAAAAAGCCCACTGCTATCTCACCTAAACACCTCCATCCTTCCCCAGGTATATCATCTGGGCCAACAGCCTTTCCATTCTTCATCTTTACTTCATCCTTGCTAACTCTCTGCACTTCCTGATCTCCACCTCATCCAACCTTCTCTCTCTCTCATTCTTTTCACTCATCAATTACTCAAAGTACTCCTTCCATCTTCTCAACAACTCTCCTCACTTGGGAGTATGTTTCCATTTTTCTTTATCACCCTAACCCTCCTGCACATCTTTCCCAGCTCGGTCCCTCTGCCTAGCCAATCAGTACAGGTCCTTATCTCCCTCCTTAGTTTCCAACCTCTCATACAACTCGTCATACCTTATGTAGCCTTCACCACCTTTCTCTTCACTTTACGCCTTATCTCCTTGTACTCCTGTCTACTTCATCTCTTTGGCTATCCCACTTCTTCTTCACCAACCTCTTCTTCTGTATACTTTCCTGAACTTCCTTATTCTACCCCCAGGTTTCCTTGTCCTCCTTCCTCCATCCAGATGTCACACCCAAGCACCTTTCTAGCTGTCTCCCTTGCCATTTCTGCAGTAGTTGCCCAGCTATCTGTTAACTCTTCACTGCTACCCAGTGCCAATCTCCTCCCTGAACTCTACCTTACAGTTCTCCATTTTCAATCTCCACCATGATTGATTATGATTTATGATGATTGATTCCCTTTACTGCTGTTGCGATTCACCATGTCACTAGTCACAAGTACTAGCGAAAAAACAGGCCATCAACCCGACCATACATATACACACATCACATTATAGGGGGTAGACAGGTCAGGAAGACAGGGGACTATAGGAAAAATCAGAGAAACTAGGTTACATGAGGAGAGGGGAGGTGTATAAAAAAACAGCCCCCAGACTATACTCCAGTAGGGAGTACAATGTAGGAACAGAAAAAAAAAAGACGACATAAGCACGTAGTCACCACATCTTACAACATTGTAGTCGAGACTTGCAATAGGGGAGGGGAATGGGGAGAAGGAGGTAGTCCAGCATAGACAAACATCAGTCTGGTCCTGCAGCCAAACGGCGCTGGTCAACAGACCCGCCTGTTCATGCTGGGGGTATGAAGCCGCGAAGGCGTGGGATGGGGGGGAGGGTATAGACAGTAAGACAGTAAACTAGACGAGACAAGAGTAGCAAAGCAGGGAAGATAAGGGGAGGGAGAGAAGTGCCTCCGCCGAGAGCCAAGCCATTCTTACATTTTATCCTTGGCTTTGCCCTCACTCTCTTCTTCTTTATATCCAAAGTCATCCTACAGACCACCATTCTATCTTGCCAGCTACACTCTCCCCTAATACTACTTTGCAGTCTCTAATCTCCTTCAGACTGACCCTCCTGCATAGGATGTAATCCATCTTTGTGCATTATTCTCCACTCTTACAGTAGATATAAAATGTGCACACACTCTTGTTAAGATTTTTGTGATGTAAAAAAAATGACACCAAGATAAATAATTTCAAACGTTTTTCCACCTTTAATGTGACATATTACCTGTGTCATTCAGTTCAAAAACAGAAAAACTGTTAGAGGGAAAATACAAAAAAGTAAAACGTTCAACAAGCTGGTTGCATAAGTATGCACACCCTTAAAGGAATACTTTTCAACTAGGTTAAAGCACCTTTTGATTTAATTACAGCATTCAGTCTAATTGGGTAGGAGACTATCAGCATTACTGCATCTTGACTTGGCAATATTTGCCCACTCTTCCTTACCAAAGCTCTCCAAATCTGTCAGACTGTGAAGGCCTCTCCTGTGCACTGCCCTCTTCAAGTCAACCTGCAGAATTTCAGTTGGATTTAGGTCTGGGTTCTGGCTGGGCCATTCCAAAGCTTTAATTTTCTTCCGGCGAAGCCATTCTTTTGTTGATTTAGATGTATGCTTGGGGTCATTGTAGTGCTAAAACATGAAGTTTCTCTTCATCTTCAGGCGCTTTAGCAGATACCTGAAGGTTTTGTGCCGAAATTGGACTGTTCATAATTCCCTCCACCTTGACTAAAACCCCAGGTCCAGCTGAAGAAAAACAACCGCAAGCATGACGCTGCCACCACCATGCTTCACCGTGGGTATGGTGCTCTTTTGGTGATGCACAGTGTTGTTTTTGCACCAAATCTACCTTTTGGAATTGTGACCAAAAAGTTTGGTTTCTTCCGACCATACCACATTTTCCCAGATGCTTTTTGAAGACTTGAAGTATTCTTTTTCAAAATTTAGCCGGACCTGGATGTTGTTCTTTTTAAGACCAGGCTTCCAACCCTACCCCACAGTCCAGTCATATGGAGAATATAGGAGATTGTTGTCACATGTAGTACACAACCAGTAGTTGCCAGAAATTCCTGCAGCTTCTTCAGTGTTGCTGTAGGCCTCTTGACAGCCTCCCTGACTAGTGTTTGTCATGTCTTTTCATCAATTTTGGAGGGATGTACAGTTCTTGGTAATGTGACTGTTGTCTGATATTTTCCACTTATTGATGACTGTCTTCACTGTGTTCCATGATATATGTAATGCCATGGAATTTTTTTGTACCCTTCTCCTGACTGATAACTTTCAACAGCGAGATCCCTTTGGTACTTTGTAAGCTCTCTGCCAACCATGGCCTTTGCTATAGGATGCAGCTGAGTAAATATATATATTTTTTTACCCCCTACCATATTTGTTTGTTTTTCAATTTAATTGTACAGGTTATAGGTCACATTGAAGATGGGAAAGGTTTTGAAATGATTTATCGTGGTCTCGTTTTTTTACATCACAAAAACCTGCCATTTTAATAGGGGTGTGTACATTTTTATATCCACTGTATATGATATATTGTTCTCCTACCTCTTCTTAACATACGTACTCACCACAGCCATTTCCATCCTTTTTGCAAAACCCACTACCATCTGACCTTCTGCATTCCTCTCCTTAACACCATACCTCCCCATCACCTCCTCAACACCCCTGTTACCTTCACCAACATGCCCAGTGAAATTCACTCCGATCGCCGCTCTCTCTCCCTTGGGTATACACTCCATCACTTCATCCAACTCACTCCAGGAGTCTTTCTTGTCACCCATCTCACACCCAACTGGGTCATATGCACTAACATCCATCATCACCCCTTCAATTTCCACCTTCATACTCATCACTCTGTCTGACAATCTTTTCACCTCCAAAACACTCTTGACAGGCTCTTCCTTCAGGATAAACCCTACCCCAATTCTCCTCCTAAGCAGAATTAACTAATAGATAATAACTTTCTAAATGACTTCTTATTCTCATCAACATGTTTTTTTCAGATGTCAGTGTAAGAATGGCAAAGCCAAGCAGTGACACGGTAATACTACGAAGATGTCATCAACATGTAAAGAGACTCGGATATCAGTTAATTTAATTTATGGCTGAATAGTTCCTTTGCCTGTGGTGGAGAGTGGGGACTGATGGGAATCCGCATGCTTGACTTCTAAATCTGTGAATGTGCCATTTACTTGCTAACAGTTTTGTGCAAATTACTGGAAAATAGTAATTAGTCACAGTTACTAGCTACACTGAAAAAAGAGAATTGTTGGACCAACCCAAAAAAATTGCTTCAGTTGGTAACACAAAAATGAATTAAGTTTTTTCAAATCAAGTTAACAAGTTTAATTAACCCATTTGATTTAGCAGATGATTTTTATCCAAAGTGACGTAAACCTGAAAATGCAGTGTCAACCAGTGCCTGGAGCAATTGGGATTAAGGTTCGTGCTCAAAGGCCCAGTGTTAAAATCACTCTGCAAGTCAGCAACCTTCCAAATACAAATACATCATCATAACTCGCAGAGGGACACACTTGGGCTGAACAATATTGAAAATTATCCACATCACAAAATTGAAGGTTTTTATATTGCAATAATCATAAAAAGAGTTGAAATTACCCTAAACTATAGTCAATGTGGTGCCAACAAGAAGCTCTATGCAATGTTTATATGGAATTTTCAAAGTCGAGTGTATTTTGGTTCACTTTTTTTCCTCCTTACTCATTTTTGTTTAAATTTCTCACAAACTCTCCAGACAGTTAAAAATGATTATGACTGGTTTAGCGAGCACATGCAGTACTCATGCAAAAGCCAAGGTGGTACACTTTAGATTTTTAGTTTTTTAACATATGGGTGAGTGACAAAGAATGGTTTGGCAAGATGAGCAATTCAAACATCTTTTAAAAACTTGATTCAAAAGCATGTATCAGATTTGTTAAAATGTTTATATTTCATTTTAAAATGCATCTTGGGCAACTGAATGGAAAATGAAAACGCATGTACTGTAAACGACCATCATCTGGTCACTTAAGCCACGTGCCAAGGTGGTCTGTGATGCATTTGACCACATATCCTTTGTAGCGTAAACGCTAATGCATCCTGATGCAATCTCCGACAAAGATGATAAGAAAAATATCATCATTGCAGGATGTGCAGGTAGTTTTGGTGACACCACGCCTACACTTGAAAAAGATGGAGAGGAGCACTGATGTACGTGGTTGGAGTGCAAGTGAAAACAGGCACCTAATTTATATTTGGGCAGAAGATTCAGTCCATAGAAAACTAGATTACGTCTATCATTTTCGTTGTCTTAGCTAGCCCGTGCTAAACAAATCTGGTGCTTGTTTGGTGACTTGTGTAATATCTGTGTGTGGGGCCAATAGACCTTCTAGCAGAGGTGACGTATCCAGTAACAAAATCTGAACACAGGTGGTCAACTGGACACCTTGGAGATGCATAATAGATCATTGGAGATGTGTGATAGACACAGGTGTATATGGTGATGTGTGTCAGCTGTCCACTTACGTTTCATTCACCCAAGACACATTTTAAAATCAATCATGAACAGGGTCTGTGTGTCTGTGTATATGTGTGTGTGTGTGTGTTTCTAAACTACCTGTCACCTCTTTTGGCAAGATAATTGGCCCTAGCAGCAAGATCAGCATTCACTTCTGCTCTGTGGCAAGCTACATTTTCCTTGCTTGAAAGTGGCATCTATTACGGGAAAAAAGCTATCTTACAATACATTGCATTAATTATATAATTGCAGAAATTTAATTGACTGTAATTACAGGTATAAACAAATCTTTTGAGCAACATTTCTCCAATCACAAAATTATTAGTGTATATATATATATATATATTAAATATTAAAATATTAGTTTTAGGTTTGCTGTTTGAGTCACTGTTCACCCACTTTATCTTGCAACATTATGGAACTACATACATGCAAACTGTGTGTGTGTGTGTGTGTGTGTGTGTGTATATATACACACACACACACAGTGGGGCAAAAAAGTATTTAGTCAGCCAGCAATTGTGCAAGTTCTACCACTTAAAAAGATGGGAGGCCTGTAATTTTCATCATAGGTATACCTCAACTATGAGAGACAAAATGAGGAAAAAAAAATCCAGAAAGAATTTATTTGCAAATTATGGTGGAAAATAAGTATTTAGTCAATAACAAAAGTTAATCTCAATACTTCATTATATACCCTCTGTTTGGCAATGAGAGGTCAAACATTTTCTGTGTGTGATATTTTTTTTTTTCTCATTTTGTCTCTCATAGTTGAGGTATACCTATGATGAAAATTACAGGCCTCTCATCTTTTTAAGTGGGAGAACTTGCACTATTGGTGGCTGACTTTTTTTTTTTTTTTTTACTTTTTTGCCCCACTGTAATACACACACACTGTGTATATATAAATATATGTAAATACTGTGCATTTAAGGTTAGATTATGCTTGCTGGGATGTTTTATTGAGAATTTCACCTTTTTCAAGCATGTTTAATTATTTGCTACAATTTGTTATGGATACACCACATTGATGATATTCCTCAAATATTTTCTCAAAATTGATTAAAACAGAAAATATAGTCTATGTCCACAAAAGAAGAATGTATGCAAGTAATTTGTAAGTGTATTTTCAAATTTTAACACATAAATTTAATGATGTCTTTGACATATAGTCTGGGAGTACAGGTATGAACAATATTTTCCATTAAAGTAAGTGTCAGTGTGAATTCCTAACAATGACAGCTAAACAGATGTGTGTGTGTGTGTGTTGATTAATTGATGATGATGGGTTGAGATGTGAAATGTCCCCCTGTCTCTCTCCTTTTCTCTCTTACACTCATCCAGCCAGATGCTGATCACTGTTATGCCACAATCTGTGAGGTGTCCCCTGCTACCATCAATGCAACCACCATCTACAGCACTGTACAGCAGCAATGAAAGTAGACTACATTCGTCAAACATCTTCCCTACAGTTTCTGCCTTCGGATTGTGTTTAGCTTTTTGTTCATACTGTATCTCGTGTTAGACAGGTTCGGTCCCGACCCGTCTTAAATCAGCCATAAAATACCTTCAAAACAATTATCATCCAATTTGTTTCTTACCTGTTCGTCACCTTGTTAAGCTTTCTTATCCATGAAAAGATTGGTCCTAATATTTTTGGTGTGGCTTTCTGGACCATTCTTTTGACAGCATACCTCTCGTTTTCAATAAAAAAATAATGGTAAAATAAACCTCAAGATAATTATATAAGCTGAATTGAATCTTGCCTTACATGTCTGGGCATGCCTTGCCAAGTGAAATTTTGAAAAAATGTATTTATTGTTTAATTAGTGTTTCCTGAGGTAGTACACAAATTTATGTGGCGCTTTTATGCATTACTTAAAAAGGGGTCAGTGCTGACCCCAACACCACAGTGTCACGATCGGCTGGCAGGCGAGCGGGCAAGGAGGCGAGCAGAGCCGGATTGGCAGGGAATCGGGGTTTATTACGTGGAGACAAGCAGACAGGAACCATAACCCAACACTAACCGTAACAATTAACAATGACTGACGCAGGACTCAGGAAAACAGGGACTGATATACATGACTAAACAGGGATTAACAGGACACAGGTGAACACAATCGGGCAGGAACACCAGGTAATGAGGTGGGCGTGGCACACGGGAGGATGGAACGGAGCGGATCGTGACACACAGGAAGATGACACATTATGGATTTTGTAATATACTAAGGATTGTTGAAAATGATATGACAAAGAAGCAATTGTACTTTACACTGTTGTAATCCTGAAACAAAATACAAATAAAGGACTGCAAAGGTTTTCATTTTGCCATTCCTGCTCTCAATCGGTATTCAAATAATTCTTATTTAGACATCAAGCATTGCTCATTGATAGGTTTGGCTGATATCACTTTCTTTTCCATATTACCTGATATTGACATTATGAAATAATTTATATCTTTGCCTTGGGAGGAGAGGATGAAAGAGGTACAGATGAGGAAGAGGGGAAAGTATCAGGAACTGCTGGATGCCTGCTGCAAGAATGGGTGGAGAACCAGGCGTATGCAGCCCCATATTATCTTTCGGGTTCAGGCTGCATTTTTACATCTCCGTTGCATTGCATTCCTCCATCCCTTCCTCAGAGTTATTATATTAAAACATTAATCCATGCTTCCATCTCCACTTGCTCTCACGTTTGCCGGTAAGGACGAGGTAGGAAGGCAAAACTCCAACGGTGAACGGGTTTATTACAGGACGGACAGGGCACACAACGACATACATCAATGACAGATCTGGGGATACAAACTCAGACGCGGACTAATATACACAGGACAAGCTGAACTTAACAGGTTACAGATGATTACAATTGGGAATTAACATGAGGTAACGAGGTAGGCGTGGCACATAGGAGGATCGTACGAGCAGGTCATGACACTTGCCTTGATTATTTAATTAATGCATTGTTTATTGACTTCCTTCTCCACAGATTCCCATATGTTCAAATCCCTGCTGCCCATTTGCGAATGTGTACTAAAAAATCCAGGATATAAAAAATCTTCAGGATTGGTTGCCAGTTACTGCCAGAATCAAATATAATGATGATATTTATCACTGATAAAGCTCTTCAGAGACCTGCCCCTTCATATCTCTCTGACCACCTTCTCCCCTACTGTACAAACCGGTGCCTAGGGTTAAATGATCTTCTACCCAGCTAATAGAACGTTTTTCAAAACTTTAGCCAACATTAGGTGAGGTTCTTCTCTAAGCTGGCAGAGAATGTTTTTACAGTAACATTAATAAATATTATTTCCAAGGTTTACATCTTACACTAAGGCAGAGGTATTTACAGATTTTCTGAATGGTGTAATGCTTTTGTTGGAATGCTAACATCTTTCTCAAACCTGTAAATGCAGTTATTAACATCACCTTATCACAAGTGTAAAAGAACCACAAATGCCCAAAATAGTGACAACATGTGCCAAAACACACAAAATACGTTATCACTATAACACTGTCACCATTAAGAAATCAATCTTGATCAATGCATGCGTAAACCCCCCAAAGGTGTCACCCTACCTACCTGCCTCTCCCTTTTCTCCCTAGTAGTGCTCTAATGAGCCACATCTGTTCTGTGTTTGTCTCTCTTCTTGTTCCTGCCAATTTGTTAACTTACTCCAGCTGCCTCCTGTTTACTTCATCATTAACCAGGTGTATAAGTGCCTGCCAGGCTTGTCTTTCCTAATTCTGTGATTGATGTCATGCCCTGCTGTGTCCATCTTTGAATCTGGTCCCCAGTGTTGGATTTAGATCCTCTGTGATCCTTTTGGTTTCAGTACAGTCCCTATGCTTCCCCTTAATCCTACTCCTGCGTTCTCTGTCCTCAATGGCAACGTGACACTAGGTACTTAATTCAAAGCCGCCTCAATGCTGAGAATAATTCCGATGGGTTTAAAGAAGAGGAATATGCTGCTGAGGACTCCATTGATGTGCATTGGTGGGCAGCAAACCATTCCCTGAGAAGACCGGAGTTCTGAAATTGTCCCAAATAACTATAAATTGTGACATGTTAGATATCACCACTCCGCTTTCATTCTCGGGAATGAGAGCATTATAAAGTCCCATAAGTCCAATAAATCAAGGGGACGGGCTGTGTTGAGTTGGGATAGTGGTGGGTTACACCGTCCTCTGAAATGCCAGAACATGCGGTGATGCTCCCACCACACTGACCAGGCACCTCCATTGTGGCTCTTTGGCATATTACGTTTCTTGACTTTGTTCATGTTGAATCCTGTTGTGTATGTGATGACATTCGCCTTCATCTCTATCACCCTCTGCATAGCAAATATTAGCAAATTAGGCCAAATTACACTATTTCAGGTTCATGTGTATCACCTAACTCAGAGAAAACATTCCGAAACACACCAATGCATTATGCAGCATGGTCTCACATTACAATGACATTGAAAGGAAAAACTCCACTCTACCTGTACAGACAAAAACCTTTAGTCCTTCACCCTCTCATTATTTCTGGAAATGGTACAGTTGTTTCTTTGAAACATTATTTCTCTTCAGCTTCCTGTCTATAGTAGAAAGACTCACAAATATAATGTTTTAAAATTTCCTGTCATCATGTACGATAGCACTCTAGACTCTAGACACAAAGTCGGATCGGATTGTCCGCCTACACCATGCTGACCACTGATAACACTTTTTGTAAACAATTGTAAGTGGTGCAGTCGAGAAATGGCACAAACATGAATCCATGCGCCCAAAAGTACAAGTATACAACTGATATGCTTGCCGCTCTGGCCTAGCTGCCTGTAGCGCCGCCCTGGCTCCCTGCTGCGGCTCCGCCCAAGTCTAAAGTCTCAGCTCCAGCAATGCTTGCAGACCGCCCCCCTGCTGGCCCAGTGTTGGCGGTTCCTGCGGTGCCCCCTGCTGGCCCAGTGTCGGCGGTTCCTGCGGCGCCCTCGTCGGCTCTGCCTGTCTTGCCGGCGCCCGATCTGCCTGTCCTGCCTGTCTCATCGGATCCGCCCTTCCTGCCTGGCTCGCCTGCAGCCTGCCTGCTTGTCTCACCTGCAGCTACACCAAAGGTCACACTAGCAGGAAGACTATTCCATATTCTAAATGCCGTGCAAAGAAGTGCTTCCTCAAATTTGCTTTAGCATGTTCTCCCGCTAATTTCCACGATTTAAACTAATATTGAAACATTTATTTGCCCAAACAGCATCCAGACCTGTTAGAATCTTATATACCTGGATCATGTCCCCACTTAGTCTCCTTTGCTCAAAGCTAAACAGATTCAGCTCAGCTAACCTCTCCTCATAAGACATTCCTCTAAGACCAGGAATCATTCTGTTGCACCTTTTCTAAGGCAGCAATGTCTGGTATGGTCACCAAACCGGCACACATCTGTGTTAAATGTCATCTGCTAAGTATCAGCCCAGTCACTAATTAATTCCAGATCCCGTTGTACCACCTTGTTTGTTAACCAGTTTACTGTATGCATTGGTGTCAATATCATTAATGTAAATTAGGATCAATAGTTGTCCTAAAATTGAACCCTGCGGTACCCCACTATGAACGCAGGCCCACTGTGACATTGTGCCTCTTATAACTCCTTACTGCTTCCTCCAAGCCACAGTTCCTAAAATCCCTGCAGTTTTGAGCTTTAACAAGAGCTGTTTGTGGGGGACAACAGCAAAGGCCTTCTGAAAATCTAAGTAGATCACATCGCAGGCCTTTTTGTGATCAATTTCACTAGTAGCTTCCTCAAAGAACTTCGCTAAAGTAGATTCGTTAAACAGGATCTACCTCTCCCCTTGTCCCTTGCATCCAGGTAATCTACCATTTTCACTTGGATTATAGCTTGCATTATTTTTCCAATAATGCTAGTTAAACCTATTGGCCTATAGTTTGCTAGATTACTTTTATCCCCATTTTTGAATATGAGCGTTATATTAGCATGCGTCCAGTCTGAAAGTACTGCAACCTCAGATAATGATTTCTGGAATATTAAAGTTAAAGGTTGGCTAATAATATCCCTCATCTCTTTTAAACCTATAGGTAAGATGCCATCAGGGCCCTGCAATTTATTTATTTTGAGCTTAGGTAGGCTTAGTACCACATCAGCCTCAGTTATACTTATCGACGCCGCTGTATTCGTACTAAATGGTGGTAAGTTACTCATGAATCCGTGTATCATTCGTCCTTTCCATTTTCAATTGATAAATGAAAATCAAAAAATGAAAATCTGATTGTTTTTTTTGTTATTTGATTTTAAATCAGAAACGAAAAATTAAAATTGTCTTGTATTTCATATTTTAAAATTTCGTTTTGGATCAAAAATACAAAATTGAAAAGGGTCCAAATCCGTGTATCATTCGTCCTTTCCATTTTCAATTGATAAATGAAAATCAAAAAATGAAAATCTGATTGTTTTTT
>JAODKE010000146.1:2316431-2339600 GCA_026779605.1 Mormyrus hasselquistii
AATGTTGATATAATCCAGAACAGAAGAAGTGTAGCTGTCAATGTCAGTGTGAGAGCCACAGGTGGCCTGAGAAGCAAACATACTCCAGTCCGTGTGTAGAAACCTATAATATGAGTCACACCAAGGTAATTTTGAGATCAAGTGATCCACAGTCAGTATTACATTTATGGCACTCTTTCACCATAACCTGTTTTACGTCCTTTTCATCATCATACAGCTGCTGGATTTTTTTCGACATTGCCTTTCTGGATAGCAATTCGTAACTTGCATCAGCTGAAGCAATCTGCAGCACCTCTTGTAACCCTTTATCTTTGACCACAGAGAGTGGTCAACAGTCTGCGGCAATTCATCTCGCCACTGAATTGGTCATTTTGTCCAATGTGGACTTTGGTGTTTTCTTTCTGAATGTGACACTGTGCTCGTACTAGGAATGCGTGCTAGCCCCAACATGTTTTGCATTGAGGTGGTAACGGGTGGAAGTGCTCATGTGATAAGAAAACTCCTTCCTGCATAAAGTGCAAATAGCAGAATTTTTGATTGTATTTCCTTCTGGAAGTTTTTTGTATTTATATTTCGCATCCACCAGCATAGTCTCATCTGCCTTCTCCATGACATTGTTATTTTTCTTGTAATTTATTAATTGAAATTAACACATTAAAGTCCCAGCCCTAGTATAAACATGTCTTATACCATCTGAAAGCTAAGGTCCTACACTATGTTCAGGCAAAATATGGTCAAATTTTACTGTACCATTTTCAAGAAAATGTACTTTGAAATCAATGATTTTACTCCAGTTTGTAAGCCATTTCTCAGAATTTTCCTTATACCTTCTGAAAGCAAAGGCCCAAGGCTATTTCCAGTTCAAATTTGCTCAACATTTGCTGTACTATTTTTATACATAGTTTAAGCCAAGTTTGACAGGCCTTACCTCAGCATTTTTCCATAATGCATCAACAAATAGGCATATAAGTGGGATTCTGAAGATCTTCAAAATGTACCTTCTACTGAAAATGTTGCAGTAAAACTATTAAAAATTTTGACAGGAATCTCTCATCTCCACTGTAAGGTCTGTAAGGCTGAGTGAAATGGACCAAAAACATTATCTAAGTAATTATTTTTAGGCAGATTACTGATGCATGATATTTTCTATGAAGTGTGCTAAATGTTAAGATTTAAATCAAAACTATAGAAACAGTTTTACTAAAACAATATGTGGTCAAAACAAAATCTAAATACAGGGCATCGTTACCTGCAAGTATACAACTACTCAGTATAGATATTTTAATCCAAACAGAAGTCTCAAAATAAGGACAAAAATAAATTATTATAGATTAAGTATTCTGATTCTTGTTTTAAATAAAGCAGCCACGATATAAAAGCGTTTCACTCCACCGTGTTTTTATTGGTTGTGATACTCTCTCAACAGTCTGATGACCATCAAAAGTGCACGTAATTCCTGGAAAGTACTTAAAGCAATAGCCTTCAATAAAAGAAAAATACAATAATTGCATATATGTTCAACATGACTGTGCAATGATTTATAACCAAACAACAAAAGCCCTGTTCACACAGAAATTCATCTCCTCCATCAAATTTCGAGTGAGATGGAAATGCTTTTAGCTGTGAATACAAGGATTTTGTGGAACGTCATCCACACAGTTCTCACGTTCCATACAGCCATTTATGAATACTACTGGTCTGTATTAAAAATCTTTGAGAGTGCCAGTTTTAATGCACAATAAAAGTAAATATAATGATACTGTAAACACCTCTCCCGGAGTCAACACCTTATCCTGGTAGAGGGGTTTGCATGTTTCGATGATCCCAGGAGCTAAGTTGCCCGGGCCGTTAAACCCCTGGTAGGGTCAAGAAAAACATAGATTCACATTTTTCCTTGCCCGGACGCGGATCACTGGGGCCCCCCCGGAGCCAAGCCTGGGGGTGCGGCTCGATGGCGAGCGCCTGGTGCCCAGGCCTGCACCCATGGGGCCTGGTCGGGCACAGCCTGAAGAAGGCATGTGGGTTCTCCCTCCAATAGGCTCACCACCTGTAGGAGGGGCCATAGGGGTCGGGTGCAGTGTGAGTTGGGCAGTGGCCAAAGGCGGGGACCTATGTGGTCCAATCCTCAGCTGCAGAAGCTAGCTCTAGGGACATGGAATGTCACCTCTCTGGAGGGGAAGGAGCCTGAGCTGGTGCGCGAGGTTGAGGTTCCGACTAGATATAGTTGGGCTCACCTCAACGCATGGCTTGGGCCCTAGAACCAGTCTACTTGAGGGGGGTTGGACCCACTTCCACTCTGGAGTTGCCCGCGGGGAGAGGCGCCGAGCTGGGATGGAGATACTTATTGGCCCCTGTACATTGGGGTTTACCGTGGTGGACGAGAGGGTAGCCTCCCTTCGCCTTTGGGTGGGGGGACGAGTCCTGACTGTTGTTTGCACTTATGCGCCAAGCGGCAGTTCAGAATATCTAGTTTTTGGAGTTCCTGGAAGGGGTGTTGGAGAGCGCTCCTCCTGGGGACTCTCTTGTTCTGCTGGGGGACTTCAATGCTCACTTGGGCAATGACAGTGAGACCTGGAGGGGCGTGATTGTGGAGATTGGTTGACCGGAGCTATGAGCATAAGGTGATCAGTGCCTGTTGCAGCGTCATGGTCATCTTGCTGGAGAGACAAGATGTTCTACGTGCCTGACTAGGCCACAGCACCAACTCCAGTCCTGATCCCCAACAGGCCTGACCCTACTAGCTCTCCAACGGTTTTGACTCTTCCAGGAATGAGGCTCCTGAAGGCTTTCCCCCATCCCCTCCATGATGTGTGCAGCCTTCCTGCGGGCGGCTACAGCAGAGCTACTCCTGCAGAGAACAGAAGGGCTTCATGCCTGTTGGGACTGAGCTGCTGAGTTGTTTTACATTGGTTGAAGTACCAAACCTGCCTGGTGATAAAAGCAAACCTGCTCCTGATCCCTGACCACCTGAGAGCTCAAGACACAAGAGGGGGAAATGGCAGACACAAGGATAGATGGGAGAACAGACACACTTAGGTTTTGCATTAATATAATCTGACTCAAGGACCCAGCGCTCTGTGACCCATGAGCCTGACCAGGATAAAGAGGTGGATTGATGATGGATGACAGGATTTTAGAATCAGTCAACAGGAAGACTATTATAAATGTACAATTTGCACCTTAATAATCTTTATATATACACCTTTCACATCTGTTTACTTGGCAATAATGTTAAAAATTGTTGGCCCATCACCCTCACTTAGTGGTAATGTATCCACAATGTATGTATTACTTTAATAAATGAGTAGCTATATGAACATAAATTTACTAACGAGAGGAGGCCATTCGGCTCATCGAGCTTGTTTGGGGAGAACTCAGTTAATAGCACAGATAAAATCTTATCTAGCTCGGATTTAAAGGAATCCAGGATTTTAGCCTGCACTACACTAGCAGGAAGACTATTCCATACTCTGCTGTGTAAAGAAGTGCTTTCTCAAACCCATTTTAAAATGTTCTTCAGCTAATTTCCCACCTATGGCCAAAGGTTCTAGAACTTCAATATTAGTTTAAATAGCCTTTTGGCTGAATAGCATACAGACCTGTTAGAATCTTATATACCTGGATCATGTCCCCCCCTTAGTCTCCTTTGCATGAGGCTAAACAGATTCAGCTCAGCTAACCTCTCCTCATTCCTCTAAGACCAGGAATCATTCTTGTAGCCCTACGTTGCACCCTTTCCAAGGCAGCAATGTCCTTTTTAAGGTATGGTGACCAGACCTGCACACAATATTCCAAGTGGGGTCTTAACAAGGAATTGTATAATTGTAGCATAATTTCTCTTGACTTAAACTCCACACACCTAGAAATGTAACCCAACTTCATATTGGCCTTCTTATTTGCTTCCCCACACAACATACATGAGGTCTGGCCATTGCTGATAAATATTTTTCATGACTAAGGGGTGGACAAAAAGCAAAAACAGCACATATAAAAGGAAACATAACAATCACAACTACAAAGAGAAGCAGGGCAGATTAGGTTTTATTATAATTCAATCCAACTATTACTGCATAAATTTTCCCAATAGCAGTGTACCATTCTAGTTAGAACAAGGAGGCAATTCTTCCCACTGTTTTTACCACCTTTCAGAGTATTCGTTTCAGGCTAACCTCTGCAGGGTTATGGGGGTGGGGAGAAGAAGACATCCAAGTTTAAAATGAGAACAGTCCAGGGGTGTCCTCTATACACCTGCCTGACCATAGGATTTTTAGTTATTTTCTTGTGTAACAATCAAACATTACAGTACAGGCACCCAAACATCAATTCCCTAGGTTTTACCTAATTTAACAGAGGTACTATTGCCAAGTCTCATTAAACACCGGAGAGACAGAGACAGAGACACACACACACGGTTCCTAGGGATAGTGATATGGTACACTGATTAGAGCCACAAGATCATCCATTCAGAAAGTAACAACTTGATTTCTCCCCAGTCTGAGGCTGAGAAATTAAGTCTTGGTTCTTTGAGGATGGATCGATGGTTTAAGAAGCCAATGAGAAGAGGAAAATAGTCACTGTAATGAACTGAAAATGTTCCTCATAGAAGTCCAGGGTGGGATGGTCCTGGATAACAGGGGAAAGGAAAGTTAAAGCTGTACATTTACATTTGATGTAACAAAGGCTCTTTATGTGCAAACTTTTATACCTTTTTATTTAATGGAATACCATCTCCAATATTTGCCAGCTACTCCCAGAAACTAGTTGTTATTTCATCTTCCTATTTCTCCTGCCACATAATAGGCTCTTCCACCAACTTCTCTAGAGGATCTTCCCAAGTCTTCTTTGAAAGGTCTTTCAGTGGTGGTACCTTCTGGGCCTCCACAGGATTGTCCTCATTTATAGGGAACACCACTATATCATGGCCTTGTCTGGAGATCATCCATGGCCCATTAGTGATCATAGTATTTACAGACGGGGCCACGGTGTCAGTACCTGAATACAAGAATTCAATCCACAAGGTGGGAATGAGAATGCTTGGGATGAAATACTTGGAAAGAAACTTAAAAATGAAAGTTAACTCAGAGTTAAATACATACTTTTGGCTAGTCACATCCCATTATCAGTACCAACACAGATTAAGAGTTTTCCCCAGTCTGAGGGAGCATTTCAGAGTTTCTACTTCACTGTGTACTTACTAGGTTCTCCACCACACACAGAATCACAGCAGGAACACACAGAGGACGGCCCATGTAGCTCCACCCAGCTTAAACCAAACAGACCCAGTCATAACCACTTTTACATGGAGTATACAAGCATGAACTATATTTTGTGCAATAAACTCCACAGGTTTCTGTACATGAGCAATGTGGGAAAACATTTATTTATATATTGTCTGCAGGAATCTTAACGAATGACTGAATGAAGCTATTCCTTACCTTTTGGATTTCCTGTTGAAGTTGCATGACTTAGCACTTTGAGTCACAGCTTTATTCCCAACAGCAATTGAACAATGCAGGTAGAGATGCTATAAAACCAAAAGTTGTTAATGACATTTCAAGCATATTCATGGTAAAAATATCAAAAGAAAAATGTACCTTTGCAGAAATATTTGGAAAAGCAAATGCGTCGATTGTAAATCGTAGGACATTCATTTTGTAAGAAAGAAACTTGGACCGACTCCTCCTCCTCTTGCTGTCCACCATGCACCTATAATCATAGTGTATAGTAAGTAAATATTTTCACAAGACAGACATAAATTTCTATGAACTATATGCAACATTACCCAAAATTCTTAATAACATCCACCCGAGGCACAGAGTCCGGTGTCTTAGACGGTGAAGCATAACAAGAGTTTACAAACACTTGCTCATTTTTTGCAATAAAATTAGTGCTGGCCTCAAAGTAAATAGGTTCACCAAGTACAAATCCTTCATTTGCCAGAGGACTCTCCCAAAGTGCTGTGGAAAGAAGGCGGGGAGGGGGGCAGAATCATTGAAAAATTCCAGCTACAACTTCAAATTATACCAAACGATTAAAGAAAACACCACAATTACCATTGTAAGCAGTGAGCTTAAATGTACGCTTGCTCTGAAGACTCTTCAAGAGGGTGCTTTTGTTTACCTCAGGTAAGTAGCCAACTTTGTAGGTATAGTGAAACCTGGTAAAGAGACAACATCCCAATCACCCATGTCCTACTGGATGCTGAAAAAGCCATGCAGGATGTACCTGTTGTAGTGGCACTGTATGGACAGCGAAAGTGGCTGAGCTCTCATAACTGGTCCATCAGCTTCAGGGCTATAACGGAGCATGTTTGAATACACCAGGTGCCCATTCACTGTCTGGAAATACAACATGTATAGACTGAAACTTTAATAGTAACTAAACAGAAATTGTAGTAGTACAATCTCTCACCATTCGCTTAGTTCCACACTCATTAAGGCTATAACGGAAGTAATGGTAGTTTTTAGTAGATCGAGTAACACCACAAGTTCCCAGGTATATCATGGACGACACAGACCTAAAGCCTAGCAATTGCTTATTCACACGCACTGAGAGCTTGTTGGAACCACACAACACCTCTACTCCTTTGGGGTTCTGGACAGGAGCCATTGAACCATGCCACAAATTAAATGGAGGAACCAGAAGACGTGTTATACTGCTAGGTATAGGTCTTCTGCCAACAACAGGCATGAGGAGCTCCACATCTAAAAGAGGAGCCTCTGCTTGCAGAAACACAGGAAGAAAGTGATAGGACGACAATCTGGGCAGGGTGCCATTAGTCTCATTGTCCCATGATCCTGGCCTGAGCACCTCAACTGCTGACTCGTTCTCTGAGAGCTGCTGCTCCATGGAAAGGTCGCTGTGATTTGGACTACCACTGCCATACACAGCTACTCTGGCCTCAACCAACTGTGGTGCACATAAAGAGAGAATAAAAGAACATGCTACTGCGCAAAACAGCAACATCATTTACACCACCATAAGCCAAAGACTAGACAACCAATGTCCCTAACAACCTATCGCCATTAAGTATTTCCAAACACAACACAAAAAACCTATTAATATCTGACACAGGTGCATCTCAATTTACTATACAATTACAATCACCTGGTGTCGAAAAAACGCTAAATTTATTTAGTTTGAACTACACGAGTTCTTATGATTGAGTTAGCCAGGGTTCTTCAAGAGGTTGTTTTTCGTATGTCGTGTAACACATCCAAGAGTGGAGGACTCATCTCGGATCTTGTAATTGTGGTTACGTTTTTCCTACTATTTCGGTTCTCCAAATCACGACACAGTTGGATTAGAAAGGTGAATTTAATCATCTGAGATAATTGCGGACTCCAGCGGTCATTGACTAGGCTACATAAACAGACACTCGAAACCATGATCGGCTGCCTAAAACCACAAAAGCACAATACTTCATCCCAGCAAATGATACGCACTATAGGAAACACGGCTTACCAAATAAACGCGGCCAAAACATTACGACGACTAGCAAAAAGTGACTAACAAGTACTTAATAAATATGGTAAATCATTTTAAAATGCTGTATCATTTGAGTCAACTTTTCTCAGCAATACATTTACCAACTTCATCTCCTGCATCGAAAATACTCTGCGCCCTCAAATAAATAAATACTGTAACCGGCAGCATTCGCACGTTCCGGCAGGCCCCGCGTGTAACTGTAAATAGCCCTTGTATTGTTGTTACAGTTCAGCTGCATTCTATATTGTGGCGCCTGTATTGCCTGAGTCTTATGCGCACCCTGTACGGTCCAGTCTGACTACCTTGTGTTTCCGTTAATGTGGTGATTGGTGCTGGTAAAATGTGGGTTATAGGCCTTTGCAGAACTCTACATTAAGAAACGTATTTTACTCTGGTAAGCAAATGTTCTTGTTCTTTGCTGCTCTCGCGATGTGTCAGTCCGCCTGGGGTTTCTACGTAAGTTATCCGACTGGTGCAGGTGCTGCGAGCTACTCATCAAGATCACCCGGCAAGCCTGCTCCAGCTTCGTGGACCTCCGGGCAGTGGTGAGGAGGGGAAGCAGAAGAGAGGGCGGTGCCGGGGAGAAGACATCTGGAGTGGAGACGCTCGTCTGCTGGGACTGCGGCAAGAGGGGGCACCGTCTACGCTCTTACCTGGAAGCCTCCCCCAAGCCCGCCAGTGGACTAGCTCCTTTGTAGGGGGGCTGGTTGAACTTTTGACCTTTACAAAAAATCTTTAATATCTCAAAAACTACAACAGATAGGACAGCGGTTTTTGCAGCACAAATGCGGCACTAACGAACCAGCCCGGTTTCACGTCCGAACTCCTTTGTAGGGGGGCTGGGTTACGTAATCGTCTGGAAAAAATAATAGATATTATCTTTAAAACGAAAGCAGCACAAATCTTAATTTTTGCGGCACAAACAGCCACAAACATAGCACTAACCAAATGCGATGGATTTTTTATTTGTACCGATTGTAGGGGGGCCAGCTTCACACAGCTGCTGGAAGAGCAGCGGAATTGGGACGAGCAGGATGGGGAACGGCTGCGGGAGTCTGCAGGAGCGACAGGAGCTGCGACCACCAGAAGAGTTTGGCCGAGGGACTGAAGGCAGCATTGTGTGGCCGCGAGACGGTGCTACCTGGCCAGGGGGAGGAAGTGTGTCACGGCTTGGAGACCCAGCTGGCTCCTGGGTTGCTATTTCAATGTCCACCTCTTGAATAAACTGTCCCATTTGCTTCTGCTTCAGCGCAGACCTCTCTTTAAGGCATGTACTATGCAAATTGAATGTTTCAATCGGAGGTCCCTCCACTGCCAGATCTAGAAGTGGGCAGGGGTGGGCGATGCCCACCCAATTGGTCAAGTTTACCCTGCGCCTTCTGAGTTTGCCGACCATATTTATTTTATTCGTCCCATCAGATATTTTTTGCAGAGTATTTGTAGTCGCTTGTGAAAGGGGAGGAAGAATGTCACCTTATTCTCATTAAAGCTCCTTTATGTTAAAATGTGTCTTTCCTTGCTGTAGTATGTCGTAATGTTGTGTTGAATAAGGATCTTTGCTAGTAGTGGTTAAGTTACCTTTCAGATATTTAACTAGCTAACATTACTGGAAGCTCACTAGATCAGTACATTGGAACCCCCGTATCCGCTGATTTGGTTTCAGTGTAATTCATAGATTAAACCCTACCATAGGTATGAAAGTACAGGAAAAACAAGTACTGTAGTTTAGTGTTAGCTACTATCCACGGTTTCGGATCATCGCTGTAGATCTTGGAACGTATCCCCCGCGGACACACGTGCACTACTGTATTTAACATTTAACAATTGTCTGACGTTGATATCAGCGCGGGGTTGCCAACTTTTCAGCTGGCTGGAGCAAGATTCTCAATTCGAGACAAGTCTGCACAAGCATTTATGTGTCATGGGCATTTTCATATTTCTCTGGTTACAAGCCGCTACTGCACTGTGTGGGTCCTTCACACATGGAACCATGTGTCATAGCTGCGTCTGTGACAACGCAGGTTTCTTTTAATGTATAAGTATATATTGGACTTTATTATTTGTATCCTACAGACAAGAGTATACAAACATATACCATGATCCACAAATATTTCATTGAGCTACTTGTACACGTGCAAAGTATGTTGCACATTTGTGGATCAAATCCTGTCTAAGAATCATATCTACAAAAAAGATTTGTATACCTGAAACGGGATTTGCACATCTGTAGATCACTTCCCGTGTATCACTTCCCATACATTTGACTCCGCTCCTACTTGTGGGTTTTTGTCCAATTCGTACCGCAGCTGACCTGTAGAAAAAAAAATCCACAAATATGAGGTGCAGTTATCAGCTACACCAGCAGGTGGCAACATGAAAGAAGACTGGAATAAGAGTCGATGTACCGTTCATCCATGCCCGTCGTGTCCCCTCGCCGTATGGTCAGCACGCATTGCTGGTCATCCTGTTCTCCACCCTGTCTCTTGTCCTTCAAGTCCTTAGTGTGTTTCCACAGCTTGCCGGACTGCTGCATAGCTCTATGGGCTGAGTGTGCGGCTGTAAACCCATTGATATTGAGTTTGAGGCCAGCCTCCTATATGTATTTGATGTTTTTTCCCCTGTGATTCTTTTCTATTAGTTTTCTTGCTCCTAGTTTGTGGTTTGTGTTCTCTTTTGGTTTTTACTTTGCACCTTTGTGCTTATGTATTACTTGTCCTTGTTATATTCCTAGTGTTACATTCTGCCTCATAGTTTCCCTATTAGTCTTTTAGTTCCATGATTAAGTGTATTAGATTCACCTGTTTCCTGTTCCCCTTTGCCTCATGATTGTTCATTGTTCTACCTGATTGCTCGCTCTTCTGTGATCTCTCTGTTTAATTGTTTCACGTTTTGGTCCTGCTTCTTCGCTACCCAGTTCAGTTTGTGTATTTACTGCAGGGATGGATTATGGGTTGTGTGGGCCCCTGGGCAAAACGTTCCCATCCAACCTGCAAAAATACGCGTGGATAATGACCCAAAATCTGACCCCACCCGAGGAAAAAAAAAACACAAGTGAGCCTGTATTGCCATGAAACCTGCCGATGAAGTGTCATTTGTGACACTGTAACCCATAGAAGACATAGATTTGTGGTGGATTCGCATTGAAGATGATGACACAATTCTATGCAAGATTAACTGTAACAAACAACAACAAAGAAACCGAAAGATCAATTTTTACATCGTTATTTATTAAAGGGTTTGCGGAAAATTGCACGAAAGACATCTCTCTCGTACATACACACACACACACACACACACACACACACACACACACAAGCGCACATTTATGCAAAACACACTAGTTGTCAAAACTAACATCTGATGTAACATCAGCTCTGAGAACTTTATCAGATTATCTACGGACAGCTTTATTTCCCTGATTGTGATTTCGAGTGGAACTAGGAGATCCTCGTGGTAATTCGAACCCCGTTTCCAACATGTTTTGATCGATAATGAAATGCGTTTTGTAACTTCTTGACCCACCCGCACCCACAATACTTTAAAAATGTCTGCCCTAAAACCACCCGCACCAGCAGGTCACACACGGTTACCCACTGGTCACGGGTCGACCTGTGCATCACTAATGTGTACGCACGTTTCTGCTGGGTTTTGTAAACGAGAGGCACCCACCATCAAAGAAGTGCTACTCTTTTTGTGTGGTTTCTATTTTGTATTTTATATTTGCATCTATCGCACAGGTTTTTTCAAATACACTGAAATAAAAAGAATATCATTTACAAACATGGCTGCCTCCATGAACATGCTGCTGTGTGTTGTTGCTTTATATGGTAGCAGATTTGGAGTAAGATAATTTTTTCCGAGAGACAAACAAACAAGAAACACAAACTAGTCAAACCACATAAAAAGCATAATAAAATATTTTAGTACATTCATAGCAATGTTCTTTTTTTAGAGACGCAAACAAATTACAAACAAACCAAAAACACCAACAAGTTTGGTAAAAGTCTGATATTGTATGCTAGGATACATTTTTCGGTCATGATATGGTATTCTGTAAATCAAACACGTGCAATTATATTTATAACTATTAATACATTTAACAAAATAAACATTTTTAAGGATTTATAAATTAGAATTACTGTTGAGTGTGTAAGCCACCATAGTGAAATGGTGTCACAGGGGAAACTCTGACAAAATTCTATCCGACATCAATGTCATAAAAGAGGCATGTTACCGATGGGAAGTGACGTTTTTCACAACGTTTTGTGATATTTTCATCCGAGTTCCAACTCAGAGAAATAATCGAATGCATCATATGTGGAGTGTCGTCCGTTTGCCTTGTGGGCCAACAAAAGGGAGGATTGGTAGTCCCTGTGTTACAAGATAGTTGGAAGGAAAGCCTAACCATTCAGTGGAAACCAAACAGATACCCGTAGGCGGGTTAATTTAGTTAAGTAAGCAAAGAATTGCATTTTGAGTGCTGTGAATCGTGTGTAAATGCAGTGTATGTGCTGAAACCCACTGGTGAAAGCTAGTGATGTCACACACACCATATTTATAGGGGTAGTGTTTTCTGTCTTTGAGCATTTAACCTTTTTTTAGACTAAAGGTCTATGATAGATATTGACTTTTGGACCCTTTTGAAGATAAGAATGCCGAGATCAGCATACTTTGTGCGGTTAGTGTTATTCTAGTAAACAAACCAGAAGTGCACAGTCTCCCTGGCAGCAACAGAAGCACATCTTCCACATGCCCAGAGCACACTCTACCACTGTGTGGTTTCTTTGGTGAGTGGTGTTATATAACTCTCCTCAGCCACGGTTTAGGGATTCAACACTAGAGTCATCAGGTATTAGCTAACAGGATACCTGATGTCTCCCAGTAAATAGCCATCAGCAAATGTACCATCCTTTGCCATCTGACACACTCCAAAGCTGGACCAGATATAAGAATCATGTTTACTCCGAGGCTACTTACCTTTTTGACAGGTGCAGATGGGATTCAAAAGGCTGAGAGTATAAATATGAGTGAGTGTATCATCCATTGCACCTACAATGCCAAGAATGCTTGCAATGGCATGAAAACCAATTTTAGTGCAATGCAAGGCATCCTGTCCTGTGGGAAATTGTATGTAGCTGTGCGCATTGTGCAATAGAAATGTGATCAATGCATGCACAGATGCAGCACAAAGCAGCCTTGCTGAGGCCATGTGCATTACCAATGGTCTACAAGTGTCCCCAAGTGGCACAGAAACCGAGAGCCGCCTGAAGCTACACAGTGTACTGAGGGGTCAGACTCCAGTGTGTTCCTCTTTTCAGTTTATCTTGCACCAGAACGAGGAGGCTCATTATTTCACCCCAGGCCAGCCTGTATTTCTGTATGAATTGTTCATTACCGAGATGGTCCAAGGGGTTCATGGCCACCCGCAAAAAATCATTTAGACAAGCAACTTATCTTCATGGACAACGCTGTCTAAAACGCTGTCTTCTGTTGGTTTGTACAATTCTCTGCCATTGCTGGGCATAAGGGGTGATTCACCTTCCTAATTCAAAGGATGTGACTGAACACAGAGCAAGTTTGATTGGTTAGTTCATCATGTATCAAGCATGATCAAAATTTATGAATTGTGGCCCATTCCATTCATGAATCGGAATTTGAATTGGCCACACCTTGTAAACTGTTGAACTGGAACGACAGTAAGAATAACTTAATCCAATTCAAAGTAATTCAACTCAGTCATACAACACAGGAATGCCCGGCCAGGCCCAGCCAAAACAAGGTACATGGGAACAACCCCAGGTGGGCCCACCACCTGCAAGGAGAACGTCATAGGTATGATGTGATGTGGATCGGGTGGCACCCAAGGGAGGCCCTGGTAGACTGATCCCCAGCTGACAAAACTGGCTTTCAGGACATGGAATATCACCTCTCTGGTGGGGAAAAAGCCTAAGCTTGTGTGTGAGATTGAGAGATACCAGCTAGATAGTCCGGCTCACCTCAACACATAGCGTGGGCTCTGAAACTCTCTCCTGGAGAGGGGCTGGATACTCTTTTCTTCTGGAGTTGCGGTAAGTGACACCGGGCTGGGGTGGGGCTACTGGTGGTCCCACAGCTCAGTGCATTAACTTCAACAGTGTTCACATGGGCAATGACAGTGTGGCCTGGAGAGGGGTGATTGGGAGGTACAGACTCCCTGATGTGAAACCAAGTGGAAAAGGCAAACCGTCTGGAATATCAGCTGCTGGTTCCTACTGTTTATAGGGGGAAGGGGGGGGGGGGGTGCAGTTGACCTCACCTGGGGACAGCACCCAAAGGTGAAAGGAATACTTTGAGGAACTCCTCAACCCTGTCTCAGATACATTTATGTGCACCGCCTTTGAGAGATATGAGGGCACAGGGCCAGAGGGGCTGAGGTTGCCAGGGTGGTTAAAGAGCTCCTTGGTGGCTGGGCCCCGGGAGTGAATGAGATTTGTCTCAGGTACCTGAAGGCTCTGAATGTTGTGGGGCTGTCATGGCTGAGAAGCCTTCTCAACAGTGCCTGGAGGTCAGGGACAGTACTGCTGGATTAGCAGAGGTGGTGGTCCCCTTAATTAAGATAGGGAACCAGAGAGTGTGTTCTAACTACAGGGGGATCACACTTCTCAGCCTTCCTGGGAAAGTCTATTCCAGGGTACAGGCGAGGAGGGTAAAATTGACAGTCGAATATCGGATTCAGGAGGAACAATGCGGTTTTTGTCCTGGCCGTGGAACACTGGACCAGCTTTATACCCTGGCGAGGGTACTGGAGGGAGCCTGGACGTTTGCTCATCCAGTGGAGATGTTTTTTTTGACTTGGAGAAGGCTTTTGACAGGGTTCCCTTAAGGTGCTCAGTTGAGGGGGTTTCGAGAATATGGGGTTCGGGGCCTGCTACTGTGGGTATATCGATCCCTATATGAATGGAGCAGAAGTTTGGTTCACATTGCCAGTAATAGGTCTGACGTGTTCCCAGTGCGTGTTGGGCTCCACCGGGGCTGCCCTTTGTCACCGGTCCTGTATATAATATTTATGGACAGGATTTCAAGGTGCAGCCAGGGTGTTGAGGGTGTCCAGTTTGGTGGCCTCAGGATTGCGTTGCGGATGACGTGATCCTGTTGGCTTCATCCTGGTGACCTCCAGCAAGCTCTGGGGCGGTTCACAGCTGAGTGTAAAGCAGGGGGGATGAGGATTAGCACCTCCAAGTCCCAGACTATGGTTCTCAGCCAGAAACGTTGCCAAAAAAGAACTGAGCCTGAAAGCAAAGCTCTCAATCTATTGGTCCATTTCCATTCCTACCCTCACCTATGGTCATGAGCTGTGGGTAGTGACTGAAAGAATAAGATCGCGGATACAAGTAGCCGAAATAAGGTTTCTCCACAGGGTGTCTGTGCTCTCCATTAGATATAGAGTGAGTTGTTTGGATATCTGTGACAGTCTCAGTGTAGAACCACTGCTCCTCCACATTGAAAGGAGCCAGTTGAGGTGATTTGGACACCTACTGCGGATGCCTCCTGGGTGGTTAAGCCAGGAGAACAGTTTTCCATGCCTGTTCTACAGGGAGGAGGCCCCAGGCAGACCCAGGATGCACTGGAGGGATTGTAGAGAGCACAATTCCAGACTAAGATTTTGTTTCAACCAACCAGTTGGGTATAAAGAATCACAATCACAGGAGTACACAACTAGTAGGTTGAAACAAATTCTTGGTCTGGATTTGTATTCTCTGGACCTGAAATCTCCGCCTCTGTCCATGACGTCATGACTCATTATCAAGGTTGCTCTATAGATGATTTTGATCCAGCATACTCTGCATTTAAATAAGTTACTGTAACTTTAGCATTTTATACCGATCCACCCTGAACATATAATGCACATCTTATAGCTGCCATTGCAGGTGATCTCTCCGCATGAGAAAAGGTGTGTTTTTCTGGACCCATTGAGAGAGACTTCAGCAAATATAGAGATGCTCAGAAGCAACAAGGTGAATTCAACTGTAACTATAACAATAACACCAGTCAAGCATTCAAATCCAGATATGTGTTATTTTGTTACCAAGAAAGGTTTTTTGTAATAATATTTTAATTCTGAAGGACATTCATGTGAAAAAAAGGTTGCAATGTGTGCAGATGGCTCTGCAGTGCTCTGCCTCATGAATGGCAGCGAGTTGATTTGTCATTCTTACTTCTTAAGTGTACAAGGGACTTCTGTTATCAGCATTAACATCATTGAAATTAAATCCAAATAGTAAATGACCACTACCTGCTTTAAAAAATTTAAGCTAGTTTTTGAAGTATCATATGAAATGTAAAACAAGATTTACATTTTGTTTATCATGAGGGTAACATTTACAGTGGATTTTAATGCCTTATCCTGTTGAAATACTCACAATGCCATTCAGTTTGCTCACTGCATTTTGAAGGGCGTGCCAATCAACATCAAGACCATAGAGGAGGTATGACGTGGGATGTTGCTATGAAACTTCTCCAAGGATCAGATATGCTTGACTTAGTGATGATCTGAAATATGTGTATTTCGTGGTGATATTGATATTACCGTACACAAAGTTAACAAAGTTAATGTTAACAAAGTTAATGTTTATGTGTGTGCTATCTTCACAGACAATCTCAGCAACCTGTGTCATTATTCTGGGCCGGATGAGAATGATGACCCAAATTGGGTAATTTCTACAGAATAATGACAATCAAACATTGAAAGTTGTCAACACTTATATAACAATGAAAATGAGTTATGTTTCTAGGTACTCAGTAATAATGAATAAAGTGAAATATGGAGTCTGAACATGTTAGGATAAAGTCCACAGATATAAGGTTTTGTTTTTTGAGGATGGAAAGGGGCAAATTGAGTTGTATGGTGCATGAACCCCTTGTATTGTAGTGCCTACTGAGAACCTACATCATTACTTTCATATAGTGGGCCTAATATGTGAATTAAAGCTTCCTAAAAATTTAAATGACCTTGATGGATAAAGATGATTTATTTGTGCCAGACTAGCAATGTAACGTTTAATATATTACATTAGTTATGAGTAGGATTTGCTTAGCTGGTGTAATACAAATATGACACACAGGAGTAGAAGCGGTGTTTTAATGGCATTAGTGGCCTATTGGTTATGGAAGCGTGCTTGTGACTGGGAGGTTGCTGGTTCAAATCCCATGTCAGGAAGGTACCACCAAAGTACCCTAAGGAAGGTACTGTAGGATCACACATGCACATATCATAGAGCTTGAATTCCAGGTGGCCTGAGACAAGGCCTAGTCTGGTACGAGAGGTACACATTAGCCTAAGCACCAAAGGGGGGTTAGTGACCCCACACACACAGATAACAAAGGAGGTCAGCACTCCAACTTTTATGGCCCAAAGATTTAGGTACCTACGGACAGCAAAGTGACTCTCAAGGACAGGGGTCCCTCGACTTGGAACACAACCCCCTCTCAGACATCCTGCCTTACATACCACTCACCCAACAGACCAACACCCTAAAGAAAGTTTCTTTTAAGTTTGGCTTTTGTATACCCTGTATATTGATTTCCTCATGACTACAAGTCTCAATATACAGATAGGTTATGTTTGTATGTGTCCTTAGACAATCTTAGTGTTTTGTGTGCCACCATGTTCACAGAGTAATATCTATTTTACCCCTTTACACTTGAACACATATAAATTTTAATAAATAAATAGGTATAGCTACCACTGCATATATTTTCATATGGTTATACCAGAAGAGGCTTTAAAAATTGAATAGTCTAACCAGGTATCTTAGTGTATCCTAACTTTCAGAGATTCTCCTTTCGTTGTGTAGCAAAGCCCCCCTTTTTTCTTCCACATTCCTTGGTAGCCCTAATCTGATCTTTGTGTCCCGTTAGCAAGTTCTTTGTGTTCTACCATGTTACATTAAGAGGAACTGAATTAAGATGTACAGTATATTATCCATTTTGGAGAGAAGATCAAGTGGTACAAGCCACACCAACCAAAATATGTTGTTCCAGATGTACGACTTAGATTTGTATTACCACACACTAACGGCCACGCCTATCTAACGATAAGGTGTGCTGTCTGAAGGTGAATATGTCATGTAATGTTTGTACAAAGTGTAACATCTGTTGGGATGCAACCCAAAAACACCTACACCCTATACTGATGTGAGTCAGTAACATGCATGGTATTAAATAATTGCTAATTAATTAATACATATGGTATGGGGTGTAAGCTGCTAGGCTGGTATGATGTGTTTGGTATCAAACTGATGGAAAATCACTCCTTGTTCTAAATCCGGTCAGTGGTTACCATAAAAGTGTATGTATCAGAAGTTACACCAGCCTAATGAAAATCATCAGTAAAGTTGAATCAGTCTGGCCATAAATTCCAAAAGGACTGATACAGACCCCTTCTGAAAGCCCACCAAATGGATGATCAGCTATTCGTTCAGGAGTCGAATTCCTGGTCATCCCTATGCATGAACGTTAGGCCATAAACCCTGGCACCTCAGAACGAAGCCAGGAAAGGAGGGGAAAGGGAAGCGAGAAAGACCATCAGCCCGGAGAAAGACCATCAGCCCGGAGAAAGACCATCAGCCCGAGGAAAGCGGTGAAAGGACATCAGCCCAGGAGAAGCGAAGCCCAGAAGAAGCCTCCTGAAACCTGGGCAGTGAAGGCCCAGCTGGACAGAAAGCTGCAACCCAGACAAAGCTTCCCAAGGAGAGCGAATAAAAGGGGCTCCACTCCAAAACTGCTCCAACGCTGCATCTTCCTGAAGTGCCGACATCCCAGCAGCTCATCAGCCTCTGCAGCCAACTGCCAAGACTAACCTGCTGCATAAGTCTAAGGTCGGGTTTCCACAAACTGCTTGCTTTGCAGAACAGTATTTCCCTTTTACAGTTACTCATTTAAACTCGGTCATTGCATTTTCATAATTACATTGTTTGTTACTACTCCATAATTTCGTGTTGTTTATGTTAGGTGTACTGTCTGTCTTATGTTAGTTATCATGTTAGGAATAAATGCATGTCTTTTACACACCTTCAGCCTCCGTTCATTGAGTGCTCACAATAGTCCCTGCCTCTGTGCGATCTAGCTACTACGCTCTGAAATCTCAAACTCGCCTAAAATATCACAAGACTCTCTCTCATCGGCCGTGAGGGGAGCTTCGCTACCAATCGTTTACATTACCTGGTGATGCAGCTCGGTGGTCGAGCCTCCTAACCCAGGTTATTAAGCGATACTGGTAATTAATGAATCCCGTTTAAGTCTCACATTAACAGACTCACAGGGATATCGCACTCGAATTTGGAGGAACCAAACATTCGCTATAACGATTAGGCAATTATCGTCATTAAAATACTAGTTATTTAAACCTGAATTAATTTCAAACATATTGGTGGAGATATTAAAATTACCTGAGCTAATAATTCCTACAGTACTATCCCACACATTGCTCCCCAGGCACTAAAGAATACCTGCCCACTGCTATGTTATGACATCAAATCAGTGCTTGAAGCGGGCCGGAACGCAGCGGAACGCAGTTCCGGAACTTCTGTATTTTCGTCTTTTGGGTTCCGCCACTTTTTTCTGCGTTCCGGTACTTACTGAAACTGATCCGACGCAGCGGCAGTGGCCCGAGAATAGACAATATAACAAGACCGATAAAAGACTGCATTACCCACGAGCCACGACAGTGCCCTATCATATGCATTCAAAGAGTCCCAATCAATCGCATCAGGGAAGCAATGCAGACTGTTGCAATTTATACTGTGAATATCATGATGGCATTGTTCACTGAAAACTCAATAAAAAAAGATACATTAAATGGAAGTGGTGGTCGTCTTTGGTGGTCCATGAACTAATCATGCTAGCGTGGGCTGCCTATAGGTTATTGCTTGGAAGAATGATTAAATTAAAATAGTTTTTGAATCAACACATCCCACTTCAAGCACTGCATCAAATGAGTGTGGGGCATATTTTAGTCTTGCGTGTCATCAATGACAATCACTTCATTTTATTTGTGCCATGAATGTGTACAAAGGCTTCCACTTGACAAGGACTACCTGTGCCCTGCATGTAAATAAATGTTCAGTTCTTGACATTTTTATTTGTTAATCGTTACGTGCCGCTGCATGTCCAGCTCCACTCATACCCAGGTCCACTTAGTTCGATCTCTCGCTTGGTTTTTTTGGTTTACGTCTGCGCGCACCCCTCGGATTCTGACACTTTGCCCTGTGTATGTTCTGTGTGTTTGTTAGGTGCGTAGGGAGCAGTTGCCATTTTTGTGTATGAGTTTGTGTATGCCGTTGTTTTGGATAGGGAATAGTAGTACTTGTTGGTTTTGTTCTTTGATTTCTCTTGTACGTAGATTTGGGTTGCGTTTGGTAGCTGGGTTTTTCGTTTGTTATTTTGGCTATAATCACTCCTGAGTTCTTCTGCACCGGGGTCATTTGTTCTGTCTGTCGCGTGTAAATAAAAACCAGAAAAAATATATAAATATACCCCTTTGCCCACGTGTTTCCTTGTGCGCCACACTCCGTTTCCCTTACTCCACGTCCCCTTTCCCATCCAGTCTGTTATGCCCCAACCCTAGACTCAGGCTCGTTACAGTTTGTATTTATTTGTTCATTTTCATTTCATTTGGAACAATTTGTTATTTATTAGTTTATTTGTTCATGTTCTTGTAATTTTATTTGTTACAAACTGACAATTCTTTATTGTAATTTTATTTAAATTATTGTACTGTAATTTTTATTTGGGACTATTTATGTAATTTTATTATAGTTTTTATTGTTTGATGAATGTGAATCATTTGTTTCTCAATTTCTCATTTTAAAACAAAACAAAATTAAACTTTTCTACTTCAGCATATACTGCCCTCAAAGCCAGATACCATCTTTTGAACATACAATATGATGTTATTAGCATGATTACTAAGGCAGCAATGTTATGGCATACACTAATACAGAGAAAGGTGTCCTATCATTGTTTTAATACTACTGTACATTTAGCCAATTTAGATTTCAGTGGTATTGTGAAAAGAAAGTAATATAATGTAAGAGTAAATAGACTGTAGTTATGAGTACATATATAATTACAGCATGCTTTATTTTCATCAGTTTATTTTACCCGTGTATATTTTGCATGTATAGTTACAGCACAGCCAGATTAACCAGGGGGATGGCTTTTCTGGTAGGTGGTTGCCAAAAAGGCATACCCTTTGATTGTGCATTTTTGTAGCTCCCATCAACAAGTGCCTTTTGTAATTTGTATATGAGAGTATCTTAACTGACCTGTGCAAGTTTCAGCAGTGCAGCTACTGTAGATCCAGATTAACCAGGGGATGTCTTTTCTGGCAGGTGGTTGCCAAAAAAGGCATCCCTTTTGATTTTGCATTTCTGCAGCTCCCATCACCAAGTGCCTTCTGTAATTTGTATTTGAGACAATGTTACCTAACCTGTGCAAGTTTCAGTGGTGTCCCAACAGTAGATCCAGATTAACGCGGGATGCCTTTTCTGGCAGCTGGTTGAGGAAAAAGGCATCCCCTTTGATTTTGCATTTCTGCAGCTCCCATCATCAAGCACATAACAAATATAGCCTCTCACAGACTTCATCACATTTGCATTGACCCCAGCATGAAGCACTTAATACGATTTGGAGGCAAGTGTCATCTGAGCTACATGATGCAACATTATTTACAGTATTTTAGCCATTAGAACGAGACCCTGACGTTTAAGATTGACATTTATGGTTTTTCGTCAAGTTTACTATGCATATGATACACACAACGTAACAAGTGCTTTATTGCCAAGTTCATGTCTGCTGTTTTAAACTTTTCAATCGATATTAACAGGCGTTTGACAGACAAATAAAAACATCATTTACACGAGTTACAAAAGAGAGCGTTCCTTTTGTTGTTTTAAGTGGTGCGCGCTCCCGAGACAGGCGAGCATTTTGCAAATGCATGTGGTGATTCGTCTGTGTGTATCTAACCCTATGCTGTCACTCATCCTTCAGTTGGTTGTATAAATTGAGGATTGCAATTTTGGACAGAAACATTTCTTTAAGTGCTGTTTTTCAACCGTATGGAATGGAAACATTTCTTTAACTATATATCGTGTTACACTTTGTTAGCGTACGCCATCTGGTACCGTCACGTTTATATTTAGTTACACGGGCGAAGGTACAGCCATTTTCTGGGATGAACCTGAAGCTAAGATTGTCTTTCCAAGTTTGGCGCATTGAGTGGGGTGATAGATCCGCAGGTAGTTTTGTAGATTTGTTGTATTAGCGCTTTTGACCGACACCTTTCTTCAACAAATTCGACAGATCGCTTCCTCCAAGTTAATAGGCTCTCCTTTCTCATTTGGCTTGAAACCAAAATGCACCAACAGAGATGCTGCGGGGTTCAGCTTTGCAGCTAAATTACCCATGAACTGTTGCCAATTCTCCACGCGTGCAGTTAATCCATAGCAGAAGCAACACAAAAGAGACAAACGAGCACCAGTCAAACATCGCACGAAAACTATGAAATGGTGATTAAAAAGTATGACATTTCTGTTTATATAGATGAAACGATTCTAACAATTATACAAAAAAAATGCCGATAGTCGAAATCGCGACACAGGCGATTATCTGAAATGTTTATGTTGTATATTAAAGTTTATATTTCGATCAGTTGAAATTCCTGCTTTACAGTGACATGGAATTTTAGTATGCTTATTGGTTTGGTTCACTCTGAACTGAAATAATGAAGTCTGTCGTTATTATTTGCTTGTTTCAGCCAAATTTATATCACTCAAAGTAAGTGAGATCAGAATCAACTGACAAAATAACACATCTATTTAGCTGTTCTTATTAGCATAGTATAGCTACTTACTTCGCTGCAGCATGATAGTGCCAGGAACATAAACAGGCATCCCAACACAACGAGACACACAAGTGAAGGTGCTATGCAGATCTTTTACTAAGAGAACACGAAGAATTCAAAATCGTAATATCTGGCTAAATATCCCATTCTGAGCTGGTGGAGATCGCTCACAACAGCCCATAAAATGGACGTTTGTAGTAAAAAGAAATATATTAACGGGATCTGGTTGAGTCGTAAAAATGTTGTGAAACAAAGTGGTACAAATCAGGCACAGTTCTAAAATTTGCTGTGAAGTGTGATGTTGCGCACGGGCAGACGTCCGAGGTACGCAAAAGACAGGCGTTACGGATCTGTTCAGAAGCGCAACGAGATGTCATTAAACGAGCGCCAGTTGAACATTACACGGTAGAAAACGACGTAGATTTAGTGACCGCGCTGTCTTATGCAGCTATTTTAATACAGATGAATAGAGATGATTCTAACGATTAAGCAAAAAATAATCGAGGTCTGCTCAAATAATCGCCATCAGGAGATTATATGTAATAACTGTGACAGGCCTAGACGCGACAGTCATTTTTGTAATTCGAATGCACGAACATAACACGAATTTTATTCAGGTTGGGTTGACGCTTTCTTATTTCGTAACTGAGTCTAGGTCAGAGCGCTAACAGGTAGCTAACTAGCTCAAACAAAGCTCTGTGTGTATTATATTATATATATATATATATATATATATATATATATATATATATATATATGTGTGTGTGTGTGTGTGCCATAATATCTTTGTGTTCTATACA
>JAODKE010000146.1:2356470-2407145 GCA_026779605.1 Mormyrus hasselquistii
CCCCCCCCCCCCCCCCCCCCCCCCCCCCCCCCCCCCCCCCCCCCCCCCCCCCGGGGGGGGGGACAGCGGGGCGACCAACAGACCCCCAACACCCCACCGAGCGGGGGGGGGGGGGGGGGGGGGGGGGGGGAATCAAAGAGTTTACAGCGCTCCCACCAGGCGGAGCAGTGTAGTCACACACCTGTGAGCCTGCGACCTTCGTATGGACTCCTGCAGCTCAAACAGGCGCTCCTTATATTGGTTCTTCTCCATAACCACCCGTGCCATTTCTGAGCGGGAAAACCGCCGTCCAGTGCCGGGTAGGGACGACTGTAGGAGAGACGGGGGAGATCACAGAAACAGGAAGTGACACACTGCAAGTAGGCGAGTACAGTGTAGACGACAAAGAATACACACACAGAGCAGCCTGCCCTCTTATCCATGGGGTTATGTTCCAAAACCCCCAGTAGATGCCTGAAATCACAAAAAGTACCGAACCATAACCCATATACACTGCCTGGCCAAAAAAAAAGTCGCCATTTGAATTTATAATCAGCAAATACTTTAAAGCCAATGACTGGATCATTATTACAGCTCAGCGACATTATGCAGCAATAAATTGAAGTCAGCTGAGTACCAGAATCTACTGAATGGCCAGGTTACACCTCCGTCCATCATCAGTGGGTTTTTCTCTTCCCTGTAAGCATGGGAATATTCCAGGACAAGAATGCCAAGATTGGGTTTGAATTGTCAAAGAATGGTTAAGGGAGCATGAGGAATCATTTTCACATAAGACTTGGTCATCAAAGAGTTGTGACCTTAAGCTCATTGAAGGTCTTTGGGATGTGCTGAAGGAGGCTTTATGCAGTGGTTCAACTCACTTGTCAATATAGGATCTCAGTGAGAAATGAATGCAAATCTGGATGAAAATAAAAGGAGAGATGTTGCATATGCTTGTGGAAAGAATGATTATGGCGCACATTTGCCATGGCAAAGCTTAAGGCAGTCCAATGAAAAATTCAAATGGCGACTTTTTTTTGGCCAGACAGTGTATATTATGCTTTTTTACTTTATACATACATTGAAAATTCAAAGTTATTTGTCATCATTGGTGACACACAACAATGAAAAGTGTCATGTGCATTTAACCCATATGTGACATTGTGACATATCAGGGGGCAGCTAATTCAGCACCCAGGGAGCAGTAACATGCTCAGGGTACTTCAGCAGTATTTTGCTGGTGAGGGATTCAAACCCTTTCAATTACAAGCACACTTCCCTAACCATTAGGCTACCACTGCATACTTCTGATGAAGTTGAACTGATAAATTAGACAGAAGAGAATAAGAGAACAGTGCTTGAACCCAAGCTCTGCAAAACCACGGCAGTCGATCTGATATCTGAGCGTGGATACGCTGCTCAAAGGGGTGATTCACGACCCAGGCGAGATAGCGTGAGAGTTCATCATGCTACTTCAGAATAGCACGCAGCTTACAGCACAAATAGTTTATTTCTGGAATTTTCCATCTAATATTTTTGGACCGCAGTTGACCACAAAAATCTGAAACCGTGACTAAGGGGGAGGACTACTGTATATTTATAAATAATATATTTTTACATTTGTATGTGTGTATGTATGTGTGTGTATACATTTCTCACCTCTGAATCTTCTCCAGGATTTTGTTCCAGGTCTTTGCGAAGTCTGTCAGGAGAAATAGTAGATTAAGACTAACAAATAATGAAATAACCTGTTAAATTAACCAACTTAAAGCAAATTACTAACAAGCCATCCAATGCAGGGACACTAGGGGGCACTTTTGAGTCATGAATTGTCCTCATCACTATTAAGCTTGCAGGAGGAAACTGGTGCATCAAGAGGAACCCCACAAACACAGCAAGAACAAACCAGACACAGAGCAAGAGGCAGGAAATCTTATCCAGAAGAAGATAGGTGTAAGGTTACAGCACCACCTAGTGAGCAACCATGCCATATACAAGTAGTCAGGAAGAGCTGAACACACCAATCACAGCATTGTGCACGTCGGGGATAATCGTCAGCGAAAGTCGTTCGCCTCACCGCTTGACCTCTTCCTCCAGCTCCTTGACCTTCCCCTCCAAACGCATGACAGCTTCACGGTACGATGCCAGCTCGCAGCTCAGGGAAGCCCTCTCACTGGTCAGCTCCTCCACGCGGCTGATCAGTGCTCTACGGGCACCATCGATCAGTTCGCTGGGCGAAAAGGGAAAGGAGGAGTGAGGCTTGTGCTATCGGGAAGGAGGCCACGCCCTGTTTAGTGAAGCCAGCAGCTCACAGTAACAGCACTAAAGAAGCTCTCATACTTGGTGCGTTTCAGTTCCTCATATTGGGACAGGATGCCCTCTTGCTGGTCTACACTGCCTGTGCGAAAAAGGAAGCGATGTCAAACAGGTCTGGTGGCCCCAGCTGAGCAGATACATGCTGAGCAGATACTGAGCAGACACCACCTCACCTCGGACACTGGCCCCCCGGTCCACGCTCTCCACGTAATCTTGACTCAGTTCAGACAGCTCTGAGAAGACCGAGTCGGTGTTCCTCAGCTCCCATTCCAGGCTCTCTCCGTCATCCTCCTCCTCCTCCTCCTCTTCTCCATCGTTCCCCTCCACGTCTCCATTTGCCTGCCTGCCGGCCTCATGTTCCGTCCCGAGGTCACGCACGTTCTCAGGTTCAGCTCTGCTGGGAGGAGGGGCAACATTCTGTAATTAAACTTGTGCACATCTTCACACAAGAACACCCTCAGCATGCATGAGACATAACCGCAAGCTGCAAGAATACAATGTAACAAACTAAAGATTCATCTCTCTTAGTGCATACAAGCTGATTTGACATAGGAAATCATGGCAGACCTACCAAAGCATGGCTAACGTGATTTCAGTTCTGCTCTTGGTGACAGTGCAAGCATAAGAGAAATAAGGCCAACTCAACTTCCTCCATAATGCTACTTACACATTTCTTTTTCACAAATTCATTTTGATATCATAATTCTTCACCCTGTACTCCCAAATACGAGCACATTTAAGGGCTCTCGATGCACCCAGAACATGTTCGTATCCCAAACAAAAAACATAAAACACTGTGTGCTGCCTCCCAAGCCTGAAACAGTGGTTTGGAGCTGGGGAAGGTCCCGACATGCTGGGATGAGCATCACGGGCAAATGGTACCTGGCTTCAGCTAGGTGATCCACCTCCGCCAGCTCAGGCGTGGAGTTGATGATGGCTTCTAAGAAGGTCGCAGCACCCGCCTCTCCATCCTCGCCTGCTTGCCTGTCCTCGGGATTGAGGGGCTCCAAAAGACGCCGATCTGGGGGAGTTTCTACTCTCGATTTCATCTGGAACAGCCCAAAGACAGCAATCAGTACACGGGGAACTGATTGTCAATCCGAATATTTGTAATAATTCACAGATGTTAGATTTGAGTTACCTGCAAGACTGAAGCTTCGGAAGGCTTCGAATGCCCAAGGGGACTACAAGGACAATAAAAGCAAATTATCAGCAAGTAATTAAAAAAAAAAAAAAGTACAATAAAACTACACCAACACACGTAAAAATTATTTTTATAATTTTACACACACACACACACATACAAGGAAGAAGCGAGTTACCTTCTGGGAGACAGAGAGCCATCTCCCCTCTCTGAGTCCCTCCTCCTCTCCAGAAGGTCCCGGTAACTGTGCAGCAGCTTAGCAGAGGGAATAAGGCACTGAAGGTTAGCGGCTTTTAAAAGCGCTCCTTTTTTAAGAAGGGGGGGAAACAGGCAGCTCACCTTATTGTGCGTGTGTTTCAAAGTGCTCAGGTCTCGAGCCAGGATGGATTTCTGCTCCTCCAGGGCCACCACTACAATAATTTAAAATAATTAAAGCCCGATTCCCATTTGGCTCTTTTGCACTAATTCTCATGTGGGCACCTTAATTTCCCTCGTTGTTGCCAGATCTGTTGTACCTGTTTCTGTGACCACTGACACCATAATGAATCCCTTGTATTTGTGGCATACACAGTGATTAATGAGGATTCTGATTCAGCTTGGGCGACCGCTGTCTGTACCGCGAACATCAAACAAATTGGACATAGAATACTATCCGAAAAAGTTAAAACTGATAGGTACGCTTAAAATTCCAAAGTCAGAATCCAGTTTACAACCATATCACCATAAAAAACAATACAAATAGCATCAGGAAAAAGGAAACAATCACACCACCTTTCTGTGGCATGGAATTACCCTACCTGAAGTTAACAGTGTTTTTAACAAAAAGGGCCTTGTGATTGTATTTACACATTTATAATATGAATTGGTCCTTTTTACTTAGGAGTCCAAGGACTCAGGTTTTAAGACAGAAAGGAAATATGAAGAAAATGGGAGGTGTGGGGGGGGGGAGTAACAGAGGCCACTAATATAAGTGACAGAGTGTGTAAGAAAAAGGGATTAAAGGCAAGAAAAGCAGCGGAAAATGATCAGAGCGCTAAACTCACGCTGGTCGGCCTGCTCTCGCGCTTTTCTCTCCAGCTCTCGCTCCCGCTGCTCTCGCTCCTTCTCCCTGCCCCGCATGGCCCTTCGCTCCTGCTCGAACTGGTCATCCAGCTCCAGGTACCGCTGAAAGAAATGGAAGACAGCTTCACGCCATGCGCATGAAGCCCGCCCGAGCTGTCGATGTCTAAAAGGACCCATGGCCTCCTGGTAGTCAGCAGACACAGGCCACACCTCAGTTGCCGTACCTCCTGGCTCTCCTTGCGCAGGGCTCTCTCACTCTGAAACCTCTCCAGCAGCTCCTTCCGCTCCCCCTTCTCCCTCTCAGCCTCCTCCTCACTCTCCTTCAGCTGGGCCCGGCAGCTCGCCAGCCCCTCCAGGACCCACACCAGAATGGGCACCAGTGGCTCCACCGCCTCAGGGCCGTGGGCTTCAATCACGGACTGCAGGCAGGGTGAGAGGGGTCCGTGTTATGGGACGAGAAGGAACAGAATGATGGGGACCGGCGGGTCATGGGGTGACAAAAAAAGGCCATGTGAATGTTCCGGAAGCCGGAGAGGCCCACACTCACAGCAGCCTTGGGTTTTGCTGAATGCAGCAGCTCACCTGTAGCTCAGAGTAGACCTTGCCAGCCTCCTCGCTCACAATCTCAGGGTCCAACTCCAAGTCGCCAGCAGCACATAGGATGCTATCGCTGAACTCCATCCCTAACCCCTACTCAATTCCACCTGTAGAAATATGAGGCTTTCTACTAACAGTGCAACTGGTCCACCCAGTACGCACCATTCAAGTTTCTATAGACTACGGATCTACGTCTCTTTACTTGACTTGCATGGTTCCCCAGTTGCCAGTGCACTCCTCTTGACAAATTTCTCCATTGCAGTGTGCTTACAAAAAGTCCCTGAAATGAAACTTCCTCACAAACTAGCTAATGATGTGTGGGGCGGGGTGGCGGGATTGGGCGCCCATTCTGAAAAAGGAAGCACACAAAATCATGTTTGCTCTGCATCTAGGACCCCTCCCCACACTTCTTCCATTTTTAACCAGTTAGGCTCGTCTAACCTGGGAAGGCCAAAGTCCCCAGGCTGGCATCCTTCCTAACCAGATGCCTTTGCATACAATCCTTCGCAGGTTACAACAGCAGCTCAGAGTAGCTTTCATTCCTTGCGCCAGCGTCAGCATACCATTCACAGAGTGCCATTTTATTGTAGTAAGAGTTAACCATGGATGCAAATGACGGCATGGTACATATTTTCTGGCACCCATGGCAACTTGTCTGATTATTTAGGGCGACTTGAGCAACTAGTTTAATCAATGTTATTAAAACCGAGCCAGCATCAATTACATGTTATACCATTTCGTTTGTTGGAAATTCTGTCATCGTTCTGTGACAAGAGTTATGAGCTTTACTTAGGAAGATCACAAAAAAAATCAAACAATTTAGGCAAATATAAAAACCGCATACAATGTGTAGATATGCAGCCTGGTGCTACAGTATGCGAATGAGACGCCGTCAAAACACACCAGCGCAAACAGAGGCATGTTTAAATACACGGGTCAAACACTGACCTTAAGTAATGACGGACTACTGCACACGATATGAAGGCATAATATCAAACACAAGATCGCTGACAAAAATAGCACTAAAAACACCTAGATCGACATGTACTAAACAACTACCAAACCAAGCTGTCATTAAAACAAGAAGATTCCTCTTCGATTACCTCTCAACTCACCCCTTACAGTCCCGACGCGTGCCGGATATTTTTTCGTAAAAAATAGGAAACTTCGACTTTTTCTTCCAGGTATTATTATTGTCCTTACTTTTTGAGAGGATATCAAATTCTCAAACAGAGTTTAAAGAAGGGGGCGTGCGTTCGCATTATGACTGTGATTGAAAGACGTCCACAACCAATAAACATCCTGCAGATGATCAGTCAAGCCAATCGTGATCAGGGGTGGGCGGAACCAAGCAATACCCTGAAAAAAAGTTTCCTGAAACTTGAATACAGACACGTGACGCGAAAAGGCTCAGCGTGTCATATGACGCAAATTACCCCAAGCCCAATACCTGTCTGAATTATTGACGTGGCCCTGGTAATTCCGTGGAGGATCTAGATGTTATACCGAAATCATGCGTGGATGGCTAGAAACAGTTTATTTCTATTACAGTAGTTTATATTTATATATGTATATATAGTTTATGTACACGTATTGCGTATTTATACTGTAAGCAAAAACCAGAAACGTTTGCAGAGTTGTTTTGTGATGTAGTAGCTATTATTAATTAACCAATGCTAAAGGTCGAAAAGATGTATGTTTAACTTTACTGTCTTTTATAGCTGGTAAATACTGAACAGATGTTGGACAGAATAAATTACACACAACAAGAAGAAAACATTGACAATTCATGCAAACAAAAATAACATTCAATATATAATTAAATACAAAAAATATTGTGACAACATATAACGTTGGTATTTGTGTTACAGTTTACAGACCTCAAGTGTAATTATAGTTTTTTATGGAACACAAGGGGGCGACAAACACGGACATCAAACACACAGCGCATCTACTCATCGGCAAGATTCTATATAACTGGCGATTACACCTCGATATTATAGTAATCTCAATAGACAGGAGGTGTGTCCCCAAGTATTTAATTTCATATCATTCACCCTACCCAAAAAACTCCAGATAGTTGTATTTAAATTATTACGTTGCCCTACCCCATTGAGTCTACTGACACTGAATGGGACTTGGAAGGAAACTATAGTTATAAAAGATCAAAGTACTGCGTTGAATGTCCCATCTACGATAACGATTTTAAAAGGTAATAAGATAAATGATTGACATAAGGTACAACGTTATTTCCATTCTTTAGTTACTTGTCAGCTTTACAAACTAAATTATTTTATTCCCTCCCAGATAATAACTTGTATATAAAATGTCACCAAAATAAAATTATACTTTAAAAAAGAATGCTACAATCAACACTAAAGTTAGAGTTAAAAAGTAAAAAGAGTCTGTAATGCAGTTTGATCGTTTCTATAAGTATTAAAAAGGGAGAAAGCGATCGCTTAACCCGGACCTATCACAGGAAACATTTAGTCTTTTTCCAGTTACATTGCTGTTTAATTAAAACCGCTGATTAGAAAAGCGAAGTAGGATATTCATTTTGAAAAACAAATAAGACTAAGTATATTACTTGGGTAAAGCACCATTTGTTTGATATTGTCGTGTAGCGGTCTCCAGACGGGTTAAGCTTTCTTGAGATTTAAGGTGATACGTCCACTATAGAGCTATGTTAAAGAGCTATATGGAACCATGGCGCTCTTCCGCAGGACTGCTGACGTAGTCAGAATATTTTCTTTACTTGATTTTTGTCCTGATCCGGTTCATCGTTCAGGTCTTGGAATGTGCATACAAAGTAAAATGGAGAAAAGGTCCGAAGAGTGAATACTGTATGAATAAATTGTTTTTGTTCAGTGCAGTTTGCAACCAATATGTGTTTTTTTTTTCTTTTAAACGGGATCACGTTACATGCAATAATAGGGTTAAAAGGCATATGACATCTAATAGACTGTATTCTAAACAAATGTAGACAATGTCAGGTGTGAATCAATGTAAAATTTCATAATGTAAACATTTATACAGTAACTGTCTTCACACAACCGGTGTTCCTCTCATCCACCATCACGACTTTTCCCTCGTCATTCCCCCAGTCAATGGTTTGTTTCTTTTTATTGCTGTAGCGGTAACCTGCAACTCCCAGGATCATCCCTAAGCTCAGGGCCAGGATCACCAGTCCCAAAGCCAGCAGAGTGGAAACTCTGTGTTTCTCTGCCTTCTGGTCCCAGATGCCGAGCAGAACCACGCTTACACCGATTAGGGTTCCCCAAACGCCGAAGGCCAATAGGCAGGATCCACAAGTCAGCTCAGCACCCCCCGTCACCACGGTGATGCCTGCCACAGATACCACACCATCGGGCAAGATCACCGCCTCTGACCGAGTGTCAAATATCACAGAGGAGGGAGGTCGTTCAGGGATCCTGCAGTTTGACATTGTATTTCTGCAGGCTGATTGACACTTCTCTGCTCCTCGAATTGGTTTGTTTCTTCTCAAAGAGTGCCTTGACCTCTTTCTGTTATTGTCTGTGTATCCAGTTCTATTTCGGAAAGAAAGTAATTCATTATACAATATAAAAACCATCTGTAATCAATAAATTGAGGCACATTAGAGTTGTATGATTTAACCACAGTTCTCCATTTCCATAAATGTAGAAAACTCATCACACATTTTAACTAAAAATAAAAAATAAGTACTACTCTCAGGTGAAAAAGAAATGTTACATTTACAAGAAAGCAATCTAAACACCAAAATTAACAACCCACACATTTTCATCAAAAGAACTGAGTAATATGATTTGGTAAGTTGTGCAAATAGTTATGTCGTGCTTAATACCTTTATTACTAAACAGATATCTTTAAAAAAATTAAAAATATATGTAATGTTTACGATTATGACAGCATCGTAACAGCAGTTTAAAAACCGTCTTTGATTTGATTTTATTCGCCCCCTGCTCTCCTGAAGGATATTTAATCAAACTGTGTGGTCGTCCCCCTTTCCGCTTTGTCCGCATGCCAAATGGATAGACATTTAGGCCCTGTGCTATTACACCAGTGTTCATTTTTCAAAATAAGTTTTATTTTAACCCAACAGATAATAATAAGCAGATAATATATAATATATAGATAATCTTTCATTAAATCAGAAATATCTTTGTACGTTCCCAAATGAACATGCAGTTGCAGTTATCAGTAATTATATATGTAAAATATATACATTTTTAAAATGTGATTAATTATTTATGTAGCTTTTGGAACAATACCTTTATTTTTTTGTTGATGCTGATATCCAATCCAAGAAGAAGCATTTAATTGATAAAATCCAGCAATGAGAAAGAGAATAATTATATTAAATTAAGTTGCAGAAAAAGAATAGCTCAACACATAGATTCTCCTTTTATAAATCTGTCTTTACTGAGTGTGAGGGCAAACAGAATGGAAGTTACGAGCTCCCAGCTCTGGCCTTTATCAGCTGAGTCACAACCTGAGGCAGACAAGCTCTGTTTTTGTTATTCTAACTATCGTTTGTTTGTTTCTATCACTCAATTCCGTGGGAAAGTCATGTCTGTCATTATGTGTCATTACAACCCATTAACTAGAATTTATCTAAGGCCCCTAGACCCTCCGCTCCCTTCCTTCTCTGCCTCCCTCTTTCTCCTCGATTGATATTGGTGCTTCGGCTGTATTGTTTATTGTTTCACTAGGAAATGGCACAGCCTGTGGGTGTTTCCACTTAGTATTTTTTTCACTGTTTCTTCCATCGCTAATGTTAAATCTGAAAAACAGATCTTAAGATCAATTCACTTTGGTTGTAGCAATTCAGAGTCTGGTATAAATTTGTTCAAGAACTGTTTTGAAGCACAATATTAAATCTGCTTCTCTGTGGTTCTCTGTCAACTAGCGTGCACATAAATGTATCCTGCTTTGTTCTAATCATTCCTTGTTTGTTTTTCTATTTAACTATTGTTTTGTAGATGGGCAAATTATTTTCAGTTAGTAGTTCGGTAATTACTTACGTGAACAAAGTGTATTTAGCCTGTAGTTTATTTTATGCAACTCTGGACATACATAACATGCATGTATATTGCTTTGTGCCATTTACTAGTCGTAAGATGTGCAAAAACATATTAATTAATCCAAACAGTATTACTTTGTTAACTTGTGTTTTGAGAGATGATGAAGTGTTTTTCTGGGACTTTTACCCACAATCCCTTGCAGATGCCCAACTCATTTCCCATAGTGCCGCTGTACAGATGTTTTCATGTATATTTCTGCTTAGTGTTTCTTCATAAAAAATGTATGTGCCACCTTGTGTGGGCAGGTTTCAACCAGGGTGCTACCTTTCAGTGAACTCTTATATTTAATTTAAAGACACTGCAAAGACTTCAATTAATAATTAATTTTTAATAATTTAATAGTAGTCTATTAAATGCACGTCGGTGTGTGTTATCTCTTCTCAAACACGTCAATTGAAAAATTATTTATTGATTTTCTGATCAAGCCTTTTTTGACAATTATTTTTTAATTATATTCAGTATGTGGGGGGTCACATGATCGTGTGTGTGTGCACGACAAACACACAGTGAGACCTAGAGGAAACCCAATATAAGGTATGTGGAACAAAGACTTTTCAACCGGAAGCCCCAGGATGGCGACAGCATGGGCAGCAGTGTGGCAAGAGTGACAGACATTCCCCTTCCAGCCTTAGCTACCGTCTCTGTCCTCTGACGTTAACGTAATGGTAGGGTGCCTGGCCAGGATTTAACATCGTAATCTGCTGAGGTAAGATATGTGAGATGTTTGGAGGTATGTTTGCCCAGTCGTTTGGTGTCATTATGCCTGTAATTGGAAGGCCATGCTTAATGAAATGTGAGAGCTGATCAGTTTGACTGTCATACATTGAGATAAGTAAATGTATGTGAGTTCATTTCAGGCATTTAAACATTTAGAAGGACTTGGATTACACCGTATCATATTATATCATATTTTATTATGCTGACACGTTAATAATATAGTTACATGTGAATAGCACCAAGACTGAAACCTCAAGAGAGGAGTTGAGAGACTGTAGTTTTTTTATTTTATTTTTGGTGGGACCAGTGATGTCATTGGTTTAGGGCAGATAATCCAATACAGGGTGAATCTCTGAGTACAGTATATTTATAGACGAAGTAATTGTCTTGTACAAACAATAAGAAAAAACAGGGAAAGAAAACACACAGGTGGGGGTGCAAGTTAAAGAAAGAGGGCCGGTACATGGATGCAATGAGTGGAAAGAGTTTGTGTAAAAGGAGCTGAGGGAGGAGGTAGATAAAGAGTGCCTGCGGAAGTCTAGCAACACAGAGACGTTGGGGGATGACAGTAAATATATTGGCTGTTCGACAGGTGGATTAACAGATTGGGATCCTGAAAGAGGTTCTTCTTCCTTGTCCAAATCCCGCTAACGAATTACAGGGCTTCCTTAGCAGCACAGATGGTGAGAAGCAGCAGAGGAATGTAAGAGGTGAGCAGAGATTAAAACGCGGGAAAGCTGGACAAGTCTATTTCAGGCATGACTGTACTCATCATTTTCTGTTAACAGGTTCTGCATATAGGTATCCTGGAAATTAGCTATATGATGTTGATGTAGCTAATCCAGGTCATCCTTGATAAAAAAGGCAATTTTTTTTTGCATGAAAATATAAAAATGGTATATCATTTATGTGTTTGTGAAACCCAAATTAAATAAAATGATGAAGTGAGAAAAATATTATCAATTATTTTATCTGCAGTTCAACATACCCGACACCAGACAAGAAGGAAGCAGAGATTCTTGTCTACTTGACTGATAGTGCAGATGGCAGACTATGATTAAAGACAAATCAGATAAGCTCATTTCAAGTTCTGAAGTCAAGACAGAGAATAGATTCTTACTAACCTTAAATAATTGTATCCACTGAATTGGGAGGGTGTGGGAACAATGTTTGATATCTGCTGTGGAGGGTCTGAAGTAAACAATTAATATGCTTTTTGTGTGAATAGACCCATACTAAAAGTAAGCGTGACCAAAGCAGATGGCACTCTTCAGGGTTAATTATTTGTTGATGCTGGTGATGACTCTACAAAGTCATAAAACAAATGTTGCAAACATGCTATTATCTGTATTATATAATAAGCTATGCTCGGTGAGGCTAGATATTTCTTTAATTTTTAATGATTGTCTATACCTAGTTCCTAATGCCTTAAATTCATCAATGTAATGTCAAAATAGTCTGGACCCTATTACTGGTAACAGGGGGTAGGGGTGTGATACAGAAATAATTCCAGTACACCACAGGACACTCTGAAATACAACAATTACTCATTCAGGGCTTTTGTGACCCCTTAATTATCATTGGCATGTGGAAGGATGAAGCAGCAGCAGTATTTTACGTAGAAGGTTACAATGTTATCCACTGAGCCACAGTATTGCCTATTTTTAATAATTTATAATAAAATTTTAAACCAAATATGTACTTTTCATAAATAAAAACCGGAGTCCAAAAACTTTATGGCAAAATACCTTTTACCATAGTGATATTTGTTCATGTTGATTTTCATAGCTGCTAAGTTTCATACCTTTACCACATATTCAGTGCCTTTAATTAGCCTCACGTTTCTTGCATCTCTCATTGTTGTCACGCTGAGTGTGAACATTAGCCACTCTTTCATTACAAGGCCAGTTATGTGACAACTTTCGAATGGACTGAAAGCACTTTTGATGGCAGCTTACAGACAAAATAAGAAACTGGAGGTTAATTGAGGTCTTAAAGAGGCTCAGTCACTACAAATCCTGGATAACCGACTTAAGCCTGCCATAAGAAATAGGCTCCTGATTCTCCATTCTCCTACCAGCATCCTCAGTCCAAAACCCTCACTTTTCTTTTACCTCCTGACTCTGGTAGGTTCAATTTGGCTCTTCTGTCATACTTTGTGTCAGAGGTTTCTCTCTCCTATTGGCATTTTTCCTGCCATAATCTTTTGTTTTCCACTCATCCTTTATTAATCTATTTTATTGTTATTATATCTTTCTCTGAAATTTTAGATTATCCCATTTCCTCTTTAGGCTGTATCTCTTGGAAAACATCTTCTTTCGTGCTTCTCTACAGTAGCTAGTATGTGGTAATTGGAAACTGGCCATTTTACTGCCTCAAGCAGTTTCCTGATTCCTGCTCATGTACACAGACATGATCGCTTCTGTTTTTGTGTGTAGTGAGCATTGTTAATTTCTGGAATTTGCTTTGCAGAGATCATTGAACTGTGACATATTTTTGGAAGAGAGAATTTGCAGAAGAAAATAAAGATTGAGTTTTTAATCCCAGTCAAAACACGGTGTTAAATAAACTCCAAAAACTAGAGGGCAAAGTCCTACACACAATTACGCTTGTAGTCCTACTATCCACCAAAGAAGATGGGGAACACGAAGAGCAGTGCCATGTCCAAGGAGATCCTGGAGGACCTGAAGCTCAACACCAAGTTCACAGAGACAGAGCTATGTCAGTGGTACGATAACTTCCAAAAGCAATGTCCGTCAGGCCGCATCTCCCCCAGAGAGTTTGAGAAGATCTACGAGCGCTTCTTCCCAGACAGCGATGCTAAGACCTATGCTAAACACGTTTTCCGTTCCTTCGACACCAACGATGACGGCACGCTGGATTTTAAGGAGTACATCATCGCCCTGCATCTCACGTCTTCAGGGAAAATGGCACTTAAATTAGAGTGGGCCTTCTCACTCTTCGACGTCGACAAGAACGGCTACATCACCAAGTCAGAGGTGACTGAGATCTGCCAGGTGAGTTAGGGGGCCAGGTGTGCGTTTCCAGATGGTTACGTTTCCATTACAACAGAGATGTGGGCCAGGCAAGGTGCTACAAGCAAAATTCTACTAAAGTGACTCAAGGCAGCCAGAAACATCTGACACCTTCTTTAGCTGGAATTAAGTCAGTACCAGAACCAAAAACCAAGAAAATTACAGTTTAATTAACTCTGTAATACGACTAAATCTATTTGTCTATTTGATTCAAATATAAGGATACATTTTAATTTTGATTATATGCACAATTCAGTTAAAATAATATTTTTTGTTTGCTTTAGCTATAGGCTGTTACTTTGCAGATACTAAAACACTGGATATGGATCAAGTATCAAGGTAGTACAAATCCAGATAACCATAGAGTCAATCTTATCATACTACACAAAGTCAATCCAATCATAATGCACAAAGTTAATCCTATCATGTTCGGGGCTGGCTTGCACAATTCAATCGCAACATGAAATTATGGCGCTCTGCACTTTCCTGCCCCCCAGACTCTGTGTCTGCTCACACTTGTCTGCGTTAGAAAAGGAACAGGAATTATCAAGACGTGTAAAATGTTTCTGCTACACTTGCAACAAAGCTTTCCTGCCAAGTGTCATTTTGAACATTTACAGATGGTCAGAGTCTATCATCCTCCCCAAGAAAAAGGATGTAATGAAGGGAGTAAAGCAGGTGAAAGAAAAATCACATCAAAGTCATTTACTTAATATTTAACTAGTCAATACATGCAGTGTATGCAGCATCTAAATGAGATATATGTGCAAACGACCAGATCTTCTGTGCTTATCACTGTACATCACATTGTACTGTATTAACACTACAGCAGCACGCGGATTAAGCCTCACTGTATTACTTTGACAAATTTAAAACGAAGCACTAGGCACCAAAATAAAAGGAGTCAAAATCTGCATCAGCTAACCGGGGTGAATAAAAGCTGCTGGTGAAATTCATGCTCAGCTCCCCATGACCAGTAAGCGCCTGCTGTTTTTCTCATTTAAGTCACTTGATTAGAAAATTAACAAAAATTAAACGCTAAACATAGTTAATTAACAGCCGACTGAAGACTGAATATTCTCTTCCATCTAGTGGTATACTACGTGCACTGCATCAAACATTTCCACTTCAAGATATCTTGCACGTTCAAATATTTAGCCGAGGCACCGAATTCGCAATGTAAGAGAAAACAAAATTCGTTTTTTGGTTTATATAATATATACAATGATTACATAATGTACATTTTCTTTTTCCAAACACTACTAGGCCTGTATTTGTCCAATTCGAAAAAAATATCCATAATACTGTACAGGATTTCTTTCACTGTTTCAATGTTGTTTATTAATTGCGTTTTTCTCTGTAACTTAATAATTGGTTATTGAGAGTTTTTTAAAAAAGGAGTTAAAATTATTGTCTAGCGGAACTTATGGCTTTTAATTAACTTTGCAGGTCATCGTATCATTTTAAAGGTGTTAAATGTATCTTCTTCTTAATATTATCATTATTATTATTATTATTATTATTATGATCATTGTATTATTATAATTTATTATTAGTATCAAATACATTTTTTCAAATAATAATTCCAAAAACGTTAAAAAGATACCATACTGTGGCTGCTTTGAAAACGTATCAGAAAGAGTTGTATTTCCATGAAATATTAAAACTAAAACTATCTTAACTTGTTTAAAATATTAAATCTGGATCTTGTAATTATTTTAAACGGTCTTCACATTCATAATACAGTCTTTTTTCCATCAATTAAACAAAAGTAAATAAGTCTGTTTCATAAACAGATGTCATTTTCCCAATCCTCATCAAGGTGAACAAAACATTGACAAAAACAAGCTAAAACGATGCAGACAGCCTAAAAGAGTACAGAGAACTTCAGGAAAGTGTGACAGTATTGCACTCCATTTTACACACTCTTCTCTTTTATCCACAAGGCCATTTTCAAACTAATCCCTAAGGAGGAGCAGGCTCAGCTACCAGACGATGAGAATACCCCAGAGAAGAGAGCCGACAAGTTATGGGGTTACTTTAATAAGGACGATAATGGTGAGTACAACTTGCGTCAATGTATATGTAATGTAAAATAAGCATTACCTTTGCTCTAAGGGTGCCAGGAACAACATGGAACTGTTAGATTTCTTTTCTCCTCCAGATAAGCTGGCAGAAGGTGAATTCATCAAAGGAGTAACAGAGAATGAGGATGCCCTCCGCCTCATTCAGTACGATCCCTTAAAGAAATAAACACCGCCCCCAAACTATGAATTTCAAATTGTGTCTATTTTAAAGTTGTGTAGTATGTAGCCCAGCATCTTAACATGTAGAATCATTGCTGGCCCTCGGTTTCTTTCATTTCTGGGAATAACTGTGTACATTATTCATGCATACTGACTGCTGATTGGGAAATGTGACATACAGTGAAGAAGAACAGTGAAGCCGTTTCATGATACCGTTGATGTTTTCAGTTGTGGTACAACATGAACATCATTTTTTAACTTTTTAGTAATTAACACCAGATCCAGGCTACCAGTTATCTAGTGAAACCAATCCATTTGTTTAGCTGGAGTTTTAATAAGGATATTGATCTACCATCAGCTTCAGGGCTGGTCACTCCTATAGGCAACAATGATGGCCACCAATTGTGCTAATTTCCCAGGAGGTGGCAACTTGCTGGTGACAGTTTCAGTTAATGACCGGGGGGGGGGGTTATTGGTGCTTCCACTGCTCATGGTTGGACGTGGGGCACCGGTAATGATGCTCGGCTAGAGAACCACAGGAACCAGGACCAGCACTGATCACATTTTATGGTTTTGAATGCCCTCAACAACACTAAAAAGTGCAAATGTCATGAGGGATTTAGTTATGTGCTTGGAATAAATATCTGATGTCTGACAATAAGTGAGTAGTCTGCAACGAAAATACAAATGATTTTTACAGCCGACAGATATTACATAATCATTACATTTTCTGCCATATCTGTTAGTGGCATTTGACGTTTTTGTATTTGTGTTTGTTTTTAAACATGTATTGCATATGAAATAAATATTCTCCAAAAAATAAACCTGCACATACTGTCATGAGGGCGTATAAATTTATAAGTAATTGTATTTAGGTCACACATAATCTCCACCTCTTTCTTAATCTGCCTTTGATCCTGTGGCAGATGAATTACGCAGTACATTCAGACCCATTTCGCTGGATTTAACACACAAAAACATGCTCTGTTTACTTCTTTGTTTTACACACTATAAGCAGAAGTATCAAATACCCATCTTTTATTTATGTATAATCTGGATTATCTCTTGGTGTCCAATTTTTTCATTTTTTTGCTAGTTTTATTCAAACATCATTTCTTTGCATAACCAAATAAAGAATAAATGTGAATGGCCATGTTCCAAATTTTAGTTAAGATGTGGAAATTCAGTGTAGAAAGGAAGAGCAGAGAAAAGTATTTAATGCAGAACACACTGAGCGGCTGACAGCATCCAGTGACTAAACGCAGATAGAATTAAAATTACAGGCAAAGCTCTTCTAGAATTGAATACTTAAATCATTAACTTTTTAATCATAATATCCAGAAGTGGTCACTGTTTTTATAAATGTTCAGAACAACTTCAAGAAGGCGACAGGCACTTTAAATAGTATCTGGCATTGGCTGCATAACAAATGGAGCACATCACTCAAGAAATTATTTAAGAATTTATTTAAATTATTTTAACAGGAAACACTAGAATTTTCAACAGACTACACATTAACTATGAAACTAACTTAATAAAGTAGTTTAAAATTATTTTATATTTATTATCTCCAGAATGAATCATTTGTAATTATTCTTAATACAATAGTATTAATTCAGCCTTACACTATAAGTTTTGGGACACCTGTCTGTTACACCTACAGGTACATTTATGACATCCAAGTCTATAGGCATCAATATGGAGTTGGTCCCCCCTTTGCAGCTATAACGGCTGCCACTCTTCTGGGAAGTCAAGTAGTGCAGGTCAGTCAAGTAGTTCCACACCAAACTCACCCAGCCATGTCTTTATGGACATTGCATTGTGCACTGGGACACAGTATATACACCACACCTTTGTATTGTATGTGCCATATGGAAGGTGTATGGTTGACTTGTATAAAACTTGGATGGATGACTTTTATATTAACTATTATATTAACTATTATTTAACACATCACATGTATGTTTTTCAGTCACATTTTCAAAAGCACATCATGTTTATAACAATGATATCATCAAGACGATATTCAGCTGCGGTACGTGGAACAAACACACACATATGCTGGCACCCTCAACTGAGTCGTGTTCTAGGGCAGTCAGTCGCGTCAGTCATCATTACCCATGATCCTCATCAGGAAGATAAAAACATGGGTAAAAGATCATTTCTCTATTTCCTTTTATAGAAAGAACTGAGAACGTATCTTCATGTTTAACTAGCTGCTATGTACAGAAGGCACAAGTGGAGAGCTGAATAGTGATCCTCTTTTCTGGGGACCCACTCAGAGTGTGGCTCAGCATAGAGAGACTTCCCTCTCTCTCGCTATCCTCTCTGCTATGATATCCATCTCCCTCTCACAATCCTCACACCCCTCACACCCCCCCAGCAGCACCAGGGTCGCCGCGTCCCCACCGTTGAGCCCGACCCCATCTGTTAACCCCACAACGCCATTGGGGCAATGTGGGAGATCAGCAAAGGAATAGACCCCATCTCCGAGGAGGGCTTCGTTGTAGGGCGGTGCCTTCCTGGAGTGGCTGTCTTCCAGGCGTGCTCGCAGCCTGTGCTGCTGCTCAATTGCCGTTTTAGTGTACGAGTTGAGGGTGAAGACCGCAGAGGCCATGCAACAGCCGAAGGAGATCCAGGCCAGGCTATGACAGACAGGGGAGAAGGAAAGGGAGGAAAGTGCAAGGGGATCATAAAATCCTCAGCACGGGATCTAACTTCACTGGCACCTGAACGATGGAAGGTCACCTACGCAAACGACCAGCCGTAGTCCCAGGTCTGGGGCCTCCAGTCTTTGGGCCCAATGGTCACGGTCAGCTGGAACACCGTGGTGTACATCATGTGGGCCACCATTCCCATCAGTCCTGATCGAGAGAGAGGAAATGGGAGTGATGCTGGGGGGCGCAGGAAACCGGGGGGGCGGGGGGGAATGACAGGAAATGTAAACGAAAGGCGCGCCTCAGAATGAAGACAGCAATTTTTTTGCTATGGCATGTGCTAGTACAGCATACTGGAACCTTCTTAGAGATTGAAAATAATTTTTAGCCCTCTTTCACAACTATTAAAATAAGTCATTTGTGGTGCTTGTAATAGCAAAAGAGTTTTTTTAAACAGATGATGGAGCCACAGTTAATAAATAACTATTAGCATACCCAAAAAAAGTACCTAAATAATTTGAAATACATAGCTTTTTAGCAAGTCTAATATTACACAAGCTACCTTATAGTGACAACTGAGATCACAATTTTTTAAGGGGTGTTAAGTCCGGTATACTAAGCGTTTTTAGTTCACAGTCTAAGTACTACAAGAACATTTGGCAAGAAGCGTATCTTAACTTTTAGAATATTAGTATATTTTATCTTGAAAAATGTGCCCTGTGGTCTTTTTGCATGTAGGAAAAAGTGGGCAGGAAAGGGAAGCGAAGGGAAATATTCTGAGATTGGAAGGGAACATATAAAGAGTTTCAGTATAAAAGCTGTCAGACACAAACAGCTCTTTGCGTGTGAGCGAGGACGGTGGGGCGGCCTACCGGACATGACGGTGCAGACGGCAGCGAAGGCGTTCATCTTGAGCGCATGCATCTCCCTGTGCGAGCACACGCATAGCATCTCCATCCACATCAGGATGAAGCCGATGGCCAGTATGCCGATGTGCATGACCTCTGACACCACGGACAGCCACAGGACACCTGGCAGCGGAAGACACAATCCAAGACAGGGACAAGACGACACACTCTGCTCCTAATCGCATGCATATAACCTGTGTCAATTTAAGGATTTCAAGGAGCCTATGTCCAGTTTTTGCTAAAAACAATCTCATGCAAATCTTATTCTATCCCATCTCTGTTTTATTTTCTGCTTTTAGCATTTTTTTCTTTGGTAAGCATGCAGCTGCGATTTATACCTCCAGTTCATAAGCTGTTGGATTTGTATGGGACATACTCTACTTCTAATCCTTTTATGAAAACTATTTGCTAATTTGCCAAAGGTAATGCATTATAATCAAAGTAATGTACTGGCACAAGATACAAATCTGTATCATACGCTCAGTGCATGTACGGCTATTTGTGTACTTGGACATACAGCAGAGATGCACGCCGTAGTTGTGGTCAGACATGTTACCTACCTACCATGTTACAATGGACCCTAAGCACAGGCATCTTTTCAATAACATGGTAACATCTGACACTAGATATTTGACTGCCTAGGTGAGAAGAGATCATCAGGGAGCTTTATCTACCATGGGAAGCAACTAGATAAGCAGTTAACTGGATTTTTCCCTAAGAAAAAGTCATAAACAAAGACAGTTGAATATTACAGAAACACACATTAATTCATTTTAATTAAGCTTCTATTTTATATTTAGCTGTTATTCTGTTTTCCTTATTAATATTTCGCCCTTATATGCTTTCTGTTATTTGTTATTTGTTTCGTGACCTCCGTGTCTTTTATGTGAAACACTATGAATGGCGAGCTCACCCTGACTTTCACCTGGAGTCAGTTCCATGAAGCTGCGGCATCTCTCACCTGCATCGAGAAACGGGACCATCAGCCTGGGGTGCTTATATCCACCTTTCCCTTCTTATCGTTTTTTTCCCCCGATTGGAAACAGCATCTCTTTGCTTTCGGTTGTTCATCTCCTCCATCTCAGACAAGGCTTCAAAACACCAGGAACCACTCAGAGCTCCAAACACCCCATAAGTACCCGCACCACCCTTCCTTACCATCACTGTGTTTTTCGCAGGACTCCCAGAATCCCGTGTGAAAGTATCGAAGCATGTATTTGTCTTCTCCGGTCTCCCAGATGTAGTGCACGGCATCGACGGGCTGCCTGTTGTTTGGGGGGGTTGTTCTGTTAGATCCCACAGTGGGATCTTGGTCAGGCGTGAAGCTCTCTGAAAGGAAAAATAATTTTGGTCCGACACGCATATAAAATGGATTTTTTTTAAATAATAATTTCCTAAAAAGAATCCTTAACAACAATGAGCTAGTCAGTCCAAATTAAAAAAATAAAAATCCAAAATGCGAACACATATTCAAATCTCAATCTCAAATTTCAAAATTTGAATATGTAGGAACTCCTACAAATTAGAGCAGCAAATTTACCATTTCCAATTACTGCTGCTATCTGTCAAACATCGCGTTTTATCTGCAACTCTCTGGGCAGTCATCTCCTGAGGGTTACTGCTCATATAACAAATAGCAATCCAGGAACATGGAACATGAAGGTGAACTTTACAGGTACTCATGATTCCAAAGGGGAACAAAGGTAATGTGTGGTTTGAACATGTAAGTTTAAAATTCTTTTTCATAATTCTATTAACATATTTTAGTGAGTATGCATTCTACTCCACGCATGTGAAGGCAGGAGTGCACCCTTACCAGTAGCCAGGGGCTGGCTGGTATTAGTGCCGCAGTTCTTCATTTTGACTGGTGAGAGGCAGAGTGGCTTGACCACTTTGTGCATGCCCACGCACCAGTAGGAGGTGCTCAAGGCCAGTATGGACAGGGCCAGGGCAAGCGAAGCGAGGGACAGGGAGAACAGCGAGCGAGATCGCCAGGGCAGGTGCTCCAGCATGGCAGAGGGGGCCCGGCCTGCTGCAAGGGGAGCAGAGGAAGGTCAGTCCAATAACAAATTCCTCTCATGTGGGTGAGGACCCCCTAAAAGTGAGAGATCACCCACGGTGCACAGAGAGTGGAGCAAGATAATCGCTCTCTGTCAATAACAGCAAATCTACCAAAACTAATGGCAGAACAGGTTATATCAACTAATAGGGAATGCTGAGTGGAATTTTGAAAATGATCGATGTGGGTAGCGGTGTCATTAAGTTTCCAGCTTGGATACAAATCAGTTTCCAGCTTGGATACAAATCAGACACGTGTACACATACACAGGAGAAACAGACATTTTGTTCTACAGTTAACTTTTGTTTATTCCTGAAGTACCTGATTATAATATAAATATGAGCATTTGAATGGCAAGCCCTGTCCCCAATGGATCCACCTTAGGCAATAACATTATAAAAACTGAGGGATTCAGATCCATCAGGAAGAAAGTGCACATTCCCAGTATAGCTGTTAAAAAAAGAAGGAATCATATTCTCTCAAAGTTATAAAAATCACAAAAGACTACGGATTACCGTTTTGGTGGAATTACAGCTTGACCACTCAGTCTACCTTTGTCTCAGTTTGTAATCTGTACTCATCCCTTATAATCTGGCTGAGTGAGGCGACTTTTTCTCCTGCTTGTTTTTTCTCTGTCTGTTTGGAACCCGTGGAATAAACCTACGAAACAGACAACAGAATTATTCCAGTAACTAATATTGAAATATCCAGTGAATACTTAAATGAGGAAATAATCACATTGAATAGTGTTCAAATGAAATATTGCTACTGATGTGGATGAACCAGCATGAATCTAACCAGCGTAACATTGTAATTTTACGACACAGATTCTATATGATGTTATTAAGAAAAGGAAATTGGATTTAATTAATATCCTGTATTTTCAATTATTCTAAAATTTGTAGTGGTATTAGAATCTCATCCAACTCAATTACTTCGCTTCTGTCTTCATTGCACCTGTAGATAACACTTAATAAGGGCTATACAAGGCATTGATTGCTTTAAGTACTTTCAGTCACAACATAGTGCATTCACTTATGAATTTATTGTGGAATGATGCCATATGTAATTTAACCATGAAAATAATACTGAAGTGTCATGCACACAAAAATCATCAATAAATGTTGAATTGTTTTACTGTTTTGCAAAATATATATTTTTTTATTAAAGTCTGATTATAAAGCATTTAGATATCAGATTGCAAATAAAATTCAACAGTAGATCAAGATACCGTTTATAATAAATAAAATGTACCACTTCACTAAAATCAACAGAAGTTGACCGCTTTAACTGAAACATTTACCCATTTCTTTTCTCAGTGTCATTCAGTCATGATTTATAACAGTCACAGGAATACATTTTCAAACCCCTTGGGTTCTTCTGCCTTCTTTTCGTTCACCACCATCTTTCTAAATTACACCCAAAACTAATCATATCTCACCTTGCCAGCCTGGTTTCTCTCCTCCAGGTCTTCACCTTCTCTCTTTGTATAACTCTTTAGATCTCCTGTTTCTCAAGAATTTGTGCCACAAATCCAACCCGATTCACATAATCTCCCCCCGGTCCATCTGTTGGTCTTCTTACCCTCTCACTCCCCCACCCTGCTGTATAAACATAAACAACTCCCCTTAAGCTCCTGTGTATGTGCAAATGCACACACAGTTACAAACGCAGTAACATACGCAGTAACAAAAATAACATGAACTTTAATAATAAAAACTAGGAGAGCAGAAGCATACAGTAAATTCTATTTATTTACAGTGAGTTATGTACAAAAAATATTACAACATCAACAATAAAAGCAACAATTTGTGAGCAAAGGTGTTTCTGAGAAGTGCTGTGCGTGTTGGCCAGAGAACACTAAATCGGGAGCAGGTAACTTCATCCCCAAGCCTGCGACTTGCAATAATGCAGAACCAGCTTCCCATCACTGCCAAAGCACTGCAACAGAGGGAGGGAGTGGCAAACATGAACAGCAGAGATGAAAATGGTACTGTAGAACTAGCAGATGGATAGACACTGGCAAAGAAAATGTTCACTTCAAGTCCTACCTACTGACTGAATCATGTGAAAACCTGAAAGAAGGTCCACAGAACCAACACTAATCCATCATGCCCCCCCCCCCTAAAACACACACAAACACAATACCATCCAGCTGATACAAAATATTTCGGCAGTCAAAAAATTCCAGGATGCTAAATTAAAATCTGAGGGCATGACCGTAAGTGGTAAAATAGCCTGTCTGACCTTAGAAGATTATATAAGTTGGTCTGCTCCTGATACACAGCTAGCAGTGCAATACTACTGAAGGAGAACTTGTCATTTAGTAAGCTGAAATACCTCAATCAATTTACAAACAATGCTTGGGAGTCAACCGAATGGAGAGTTAGTAAATCATTGTACTTCCTATGAAATTATGTAATTTCCCAGTAAATTCTGTATAGATATTTCTTAATGACAATGAGCCTTTCAAAGTGGCCTCCACACCCAAAATCTAAACAGACTTGATACAGTGTCAAGGAGAACGGTGATTCCAGGAAGGTTACACAAAAAGCCCAATGACATAACATCTGACACTGCACGATTACATACTCAGGGATTAGTCTTTCAACTGAAAGATAAAAGTACACTTGCATAAATATAGCCACAGGAATGATTTTGCAGATATAATGGTGGAATTACAGATGAATAATTATTTCTTATTTATACTGCTGAAAGTATTTCAGTCAAATATTAATTCATCCATAATTATTTGTTTGTTCATCCCGAAATTTAAAAAGCACTTACTTCAAAGAGGACACCAACTTCCTGGTCAGGTGAAGGAGCGAATGACTGATTGACGTAAATAAACTAGAACAAAAAAAAATGGCCAAATTGGTAAATATGAAGTGTGTCTGATATCCGCGCACAGCCCAGATTAACTCTGATGGGTAACTGACATAAGGGGCAGCCTTACCAGTTGCTCACTGGGTTCTAGTTTGAGGAAGCGAGAGATGAAAAGGGACAGCGACTGCACAGTCCTTCCTCGTTCTACTGCCCACTTCTTGGTCTTCATGATAGGAGTGTCACCTACTGCCTTCAAAAGAACATCGACTGGAACATCAGAGAAGTTAGGGTTAATATGACGCATGCAAAGTAAATGAACGAACGATAAATAAAGCATTGTTAATGTCATGAAGATCTGTTACAGGAAGATCAGAAGGGCCCGGATATATTATGAGTGTATGTATGAGAACACAAGAGCACATTAATGACCCGAAGCATGCCTACAAACCCTTAGTCTTTAAGTGCTGTAGCAGGGAAAGTGAGAGGGATCAGTAGGTGGGTCGTGTCTTGGCGTGAAAGTGCATTCTACGATGCTAGTATGTGATCGCATACAGATATTGCTCCTGTTTACACAAAACGGTAATCTGGTGGTTTACGGTAACAACCGATGTTTCACTGACGTTCAACATGTGTAAATGGAGATCGAAATTCAATTATTTCAGTCAAACATGCCCCAAGTGATATTAGTAATTATAAGTGTAATTTGGGGATATAAAGACACAACCACTGAAAAGTGAATCACAGACCGAGAGCTAGCCTAACATCCATCAGTACAACAATACCATTAGGTACATCCTAATAGGTACATCAACATCACTGACTGGGTAATATATTCATATGTGCGCTCGCCGATGGTTAAATCAGCCGTCTGTCAAATTCCTCCCAATCATTTCCGGAAGTAGAAAACGCTAAAAGCTAGGCCATATAAAACATTCATATGAATAACTAAATGGACCCATTGAGAATGAAGTGCTCCGGTTAGTATTTTACTTTTTTTCTTCTCTTCATTTGAGCCGATGTCTTCGGGAGGAGTCTGCATAACTGAAGGCTCATCTTTGGAACTGTCTATAGGTGACTCGCCAGCTTCCGACATGTTACCAGAATGTAGGTAAAAACCTGCTATTTGTCTGCGCCAGCAGATTCGCCGGAGGCGGGACCGTACAGGGCATTTGCAGACGATGGGCCAATGAAACGTCGCGTTGCAATTTGTTCATACGGAATTTGTACGTGGTTGGAAGTCACTGAAAATGTTATTGTTTTAAGTTACCGTCAGTCATTCTGTGGCTTGTACCGATTGGCTCAGAAATCACGCAATACTGTCAGTCCATTTGGTTAGATCTGTAAAACGTCTGCTCTCCGACCAATCGTCAGCTTGCTGGCTGCGTGGTTCGTAAGCAGTAAGTGATTTGGTTGCATGCTCTGCCAGGGTTCTGTGGACTTGTCACTTTTTGCTGACAGTTTAATTAGTCCATTTTAAGTATATTCACTATACAAAAGTATGATTAACTACTTGCTTAATGTGGACGCAGTTTTTCTTTGTACCAAATATTTGCCCTACGTCCTGACGAATCTGGTTATTCTAAAAGGATAGACAGCTAGCAGGATTATACTTTAGTACTGGTAAATCTTTATAATTACCTTGCATTTTCATTGTATTCTTAATTAAACTCTTCCATGTGAATGGGAAATATTTTTGCCAACTGGCATAGATGTGTCTGATGTCGTGAAAGACGTGAGTTGCATTGGTTCGTTTTTCACCTTGGCTATCATTTGGAATAAATTTGGGAAATTATTTAAAATTGTCAGATATTTTCCCAAGGTTATAAGGTAATGGCGTCTGTAAAATAGCATACCAGGGTGTACTTAAATTACAGAAGTACTGGGAATATAGGGCACGGTTGATCGGTAAGATCCACCTGTCGGCCTCCCAGTTCATCCACTTCTGGACCTTTAACATTGAGATACTCTGCTTGTATTTTAGTGGCGGCAGTCGGCAGACTTATGACCAGGGACACCGTGCTGCTGCTTTGTGACATGCAGGAGAAGTTCAGGACTAATATTGTGCATTTTGGTAGCATTGTGAGCAATGCGGCCCGGCTCTTACAGGTACAGTACGCGTGCTTGTTCGTCATGTAACTGTATAAATTCAAAAAGTGGTACATATATACAGTGTGATTTTCCCCGTTAATTTCTACTCTCGAGATGATACTGTTGAGCAATAATTTCTAGAAAGTGTTTTTATTTGGAATCTACAAATGACGTTGGACAGTCATGGGTTATAGAAACTATTTTTTCAGCCCTCACTCTTTCTTAGGCATCTCAAATCCTGGGCATCCCTGGCATCCTTACAGAGCAGTACCCCAAGGGATTGGGACCCACCGTGCCTGAGCTGGGGGCAGCAGACCTGACCGCTCATTCCAAAACCCAATTCTCCATGATCACCGAAGAGGTTGTGAAGGAACTGAAGGCCCTTGGATCTCCCAAAAAGGCCATCCTGTGTGGGATTGAGGCTCAGGCCTGCATTGCAGTAAGACTGAAAAACGAAACCATTGTAACTTTCTGACAGTCACTTACTGTCAGCCTTACTGATAAGATGTAATTATTACAATGAAAATTATACACAATGATCACATGATTTTTCCCCTCCCAAAGTGCACAACCTTTGACTTGTTAGAACGAGGCATGGAGGTTCACATCGTGGCAGATGCTGTTTCCTCTAGAAGGTATCCCATAAACAGATTTATCTTCTTGTTAATATGCCAGGCTTCTGTCTTTGCGTACAGACTGGGTAATGAAAGTACATTTCAGTTGCACTATTACAACCAATTGCACTACTACCTCCACCCCCATTACCACACAATACCTCATCATTGCAAGTAACTCACTACATTTATTGTATGATGCGTATTGTATTTATTCCAACATTCCTTGGAATGCAGGTACATGCACTCTTGCACATTTTGGACATTGTATATATCAGCCATAATGTATGAAGTGATTGTTTTGTCTTATCTGTGTATGTATTTACTGTATGTATGAGAGTTATTTCACCTGGATAAATTCGCCGTGCATGTGACCATACATGGCCAAGAAATCTGATTCAGGTACATTTACTCATGGCTTCTCCCAGTCAGACAGACCGGCTGTTTGCCCTGTCCCGCCTGAAGCAAAGTGGAGCGTACCTCACCACCACTGAAGGCGTCATCCTGCAGCTTGTGCAGGATGCCAGACACCCCAATTTCAAAGAGGTACGTACTCCTCTACTCTAGCATAAAAATAATTGCAAAATGTCTTTTACTAACATGATGGCTATTTCAGTAATGCATCTCTGCAGACAACGACAGCATAGACCTGCATGATTTTTGAGGTTGGTTGCCAGGACAAAGATGTGCGGCGTTTATAATGTTACAGTATGACTGTACACTAACAAATTGGGGTGTGACGATATACTCAGCCCACAACGAGACACGATATTGGGTTCAGGAGAATGAGATGTGACGATATTTTAACAATATTTTAAGGAAAACTTTGAAAAGGAGATATATTACTGGAAAGCAGCCTTTTATTTGATTAATTTGAAAGACAAAAATGCTAAATAATACAGATGTATGGTGAAATGTTTTAAATAATCACTATCATATGCAAAAAAGTACAGAACAAATATCTAGCACCATAAAATATTTCACCACAAACTCAAATGACAGGCTTCTCTCCTATTTTACTTCTCGATTGACCATAGAATATCAATAAAACAATATAAATAACAAACATAAAACGTATTTTTAATTTTTCTTCACCAGTGCAGTGGATTTAAGTAAAGAGCTATGATGATGCTACAAATGGCTTTGCATAGTGGTAGTGTTAGCCACTGTCTATGGCATTATTTTCATACAATGCTTACAGATGGTTCATATTTTGTCTGTCACCCTTTCGCTGTTTGTATTTTCACTGGGTACCCGAAATGCTGCCACAAAAAAGATTTAAAAGTGTCTGGGGCATCTGCTATGGTCATTTCGTCCGACGCCAACATGCTTACAGCAGCTGATTTGCAGTGCCGTCACGAGACTGCTTTTCACAAGAAATATCGTCGTGTTGTAATATCCTGAGATCTCATGACACCCCTACTAACAAATATTATAAATTACTAATATTTTTCATATTGGATGATTTTATGTGATCAAAATCTTTTTCAGTAGTTTTTGGCTTATGTGCTGTCTGCAAGTTTCTGCGATCTTTTGGCATACTCCAAAAATATTCCTGCTTAATCATTCACAGCCAAACTCGCGAATAACCAATACTGCGAATGTCAAATGCATGATTATGTCAGGATGACTTTACTTTACGCTGAATGAAGAAAAAAGCCAAACTGCAGAGTGCAATGTATGTAAGGCTAGTGCTGATTTTTCTTAAGCCTGAACACAGTAGCATTTATACATATCGGATTATTCAGGCTTGAATAATTGATACTTTAAAGTTTTATCTGTGCTCCATCATATAGTTTGCACTGGAGACTTACACTATATGGACAAAAGTATTGGGACACCTGGCCATTACACCTACAGGAACTTTTATGGCATCCTATTCTACATCCATAGCCATCAGTATGGAATTGATTCCTCCTTTGCATGCAAGAACAACTGCCACTCTTCTGGGAAGGCTTTCCACAAGTTTATGGAGTGTGTTTATGTGAATTTTTGTCCATTCATCCAGAAGTCAGGCACTGATGTTGGATGTGGTTCACAATCTTCATTCTAGTTCATCCCAAAGGTGTTTGATGGGGCTGAATTCAGGGCCCTGTGTGGGCCGGTTCTTCCACAGAAAATGGCCTTCCCCAAGATGTTTTGATTAAGTAGGAAGCATAGAATTGTCCAAAATGTCTTGCTTTGCTGAAGCATTAAGAGTTTCCTTCACTGGAACAAACTTTACAGTTGGCACAATGCAGTCAGACTGGTAACATTCTTCTGGCATCTGCCAAACCCAGACTCATCCATCAGACTGCCAAACAGAGAAGTGTGATTCTTCATTCCACAGAGTCCAGTGGTGGTTTACTTTACACCACTTCATCCGACGCTTGGTATTGCATTTGGTGATGTGAGGCCTGCATGTAGCTACTCGGGCATGGAAGCCCATTCCATGACGCTCTCGGTATGCAATATTTGTGCTTGGATTAATTCCAGAAGAAATTTGGAACTATAATCAACACAGCTTTTACATACTATGCGCCTCAGCACTCTGACCCCGTTCTGTTACTTTACTGTATGTGGTGTGCCTCTTTGAGACTGAGTTTCTGTGTTCCTAAATGCTTCCACTTTGCAATAATACCACATACAGTTGACCAGAAAATGTCACAAACTGATTTTTTGCATAGGTGGCATCCCAAGACAGCACCATGCTTGAATTCACGAAGCTCTTCAGAACGATCCAACTTGTAAACCTGACTGCATGGCTAGCTGCTTGATTTTATACACCTGTGGCAATGGGTCTGAATGAAACCCCTTAATTCAGTGATTAAATGGCCTGTTCCCGGTACTTTTGTCCATGTAGTGTATGTGTACCTTTTGACTAAAAATGGTTAGTTGGGGCATACAGCGATATTTTCAGATTGCACACTTTGCACTTTTACAGAAATGAACAAAAATACTTCTTAAAGTTCTTGCTGAATAAAACAAATAATCAGATTTGTGTAAATCATGTTGGCCATGGATTTCCTCCTGTAGTGTAGCGGCATAGCTTTAGTTTATACATCATGACCATTATATTTTATATTATTTCCAGCATACTCAAACGATGCTGCTGCAACACTAAATGTGGACGATTTGCCATGTTAATCGAAATGTATTGATAAAAACGTCTTATTTAATGCTTGGTAGTTGGTAACGGGGGAAAAACATTGGATTGGTATCCGTTTCAGCAGATACTCAAAATTTTAATATCAGGATTGGACCAGAAAAATCATGTATAAAAATTTAATGTATAAAAAGTATATAAGCTATCTTGCCATCTATAGTAAGTATTGGGTGCCGATTTGTAAGTAGTGGATGTACATGCTGTTTTGGTCTCTAAATGCTTTGACACTTCCTTCAGATCCAGAAGCTTCTGACACACCCCTCTCCCGACACCGGCCTCCTGGCTTTCTTCAGTTCTTCATAGAGAGAAGGAAAAAAGTGGGACGCTTATGAAGGAAACTTCCATTGAATATTACAATAAAAGTGTAAAGCATTTATGAATAAATAACATGTTATTAACCGTCTTTTTGACTTTTTAATGAGTGGGTTTTGTGTGGCATTCTGGGTTATGGCTTCAGTGCTTCCTTTTCTGCTGGTGATGTGATAAACTTTACGCAGGTTTCCAGTTTTAGTATGAGCACAGAATAATAATTGTAATGCTGGGAGAATCAGATATTAGTTCTCTCAGAACTTCTGGCTGTACCTTTAAGATGCATTAGGCGAGCATAGACGTGAAGAAATAGGGGGCGTGTCACTGTGGGAGGGGTGGGTGTGATGTCATGAGGGAGGAGCGGTGAATGATGTCAGAGGCAGAAGAAGAGGGAGGGGAAAAGGGAAAGAAGAGGAAGCAGCCAGTTTTTGTGCTGTTTTTTTCTTCTTCTTCTCCGAACTAAAGTTGTAGATAACCAAAAACGAGTGGGGGGGGGGCTCACCGAAGATCCTGGGGCTGTGGAGGGGAAAGAGATGAGGGAGGGGGGAGACTACGGCAACGCTCAGAACCTCAACACGACAGCTGATGAGTGCAGTAAAAACTTTATACTGCTATAGGCCTGCAGCCTGTTGACAAGTAGGAAAGGTGAGTCACCTATATATGTGTTTCATTTAAAAAAATAATGATGTACCCCTGTGTGATTATGGCACATATGTGTTTCTCCAGACTGATATCAGTGCCTTTTGCTCTGCAGACATGACTTCAGAGTTGGACTCCAGTCTGACCAGCATTGACTGGCTGCCCACACTAGGTATGAGCAGCCTGCGCTCCGGGAAAGAGCGTGGAGACCGGGGAGGAAAAAGGGAGCGAGGGAGAGAGTCTGAACTTCCTGCACAGGTTGCATTGTCTTTTCCACCGGGCGTGAAAGGAAAACCCCCCCACAGCTATGCCACCCTCATTTCTATGGCTATCGGAGCAGCTCCGGATAGGAGGCTCAGCCTGAATGACATATACACCTGGATCAGCGAGACGTTCCCCTACTACAGCAGGGCTGGTCGGGGTTGGAAAGTAAGCTGATATCATTATAGTGGCAATTAAGGATACACTTTTCACAAGAATAACTTTTTCTCTATCTGTTAAAATGTTATTGTCATGAGTTGTGCATTAAAGAAAAATTTGTTTCATTCATGCAGAACTCTATCCGTCACAACCTGTCACTTAATAAATGCTTCCGGAAAGTCCCACGGCCCCCCGGAGACCCTGGAAAGGTGACATCACCAAAATTTCCTACTTGGTATCAAAGGCAATCTGTCTGTGCTTAGTTTTTACTTACTTTAATTATATTATTACTGTGTATCATATGTATATGTGTACTATGTATATTGTTTGGAGAAATATATTTAAAATGTTTTTGTGTGAAAAAGTGGTGCTTTCTACTTTTTTTTGGTCTTCTAGGGCTCGTATTGGACAATGGATGGACCTCCAGAACAAATAACATACTCTCCCCCCAGTGGAAACAAGCGACCGTATCCTGCAGATGAAAAACCGGTGATTCATTTTTGCTAGTTATTATCATTATATCAGCCAAGGGTGTCAGCGTGAACTTTTGAAGGAGGTCTTAGTTTGCAGACAGGCAGGCAAGTCTCAGCAGACATGGAGACTGCCTGCTGTACATTAATTTACCTAAGCTCCATAGTGATTGTTTTTTAAAGTGAATTTGAAAGACTGAAAAAAATGTAGATTCCATTAAGTCATGAATCAGGCTCCAAGAGTCATTGTCTTTTGGTTATTTATTTTAAGTCATTTTGAAGTGTATGGTCTTGTCTCAGGAAATGCACATACAACTCAGCAACAGCACATTTTTTTGTTTCACTCACAATTTATTATCTGTGTGAAATTTACATTGTTTTGCAAACTGCAGCTTGGTTCTTCCCTGTTTCTCAAGGGCTTCTTTCTTTCTTTATGGGTCTTCAGCCCTGCTTCTAGGAGTCTGATACGAACTGCACTAGCAGTGTACTTTACGTCTGCACTTAACATTTCCCATTCCTTTTAAGTTGACAGTCATCACAGTCATTAGGAAGGCACTTCTGCCCTCTACCTGGCTAGTTTTTGTTCATTCTCAGTGTCTCCTGCTTCACATTGTTGTTGTGTACTGCGGTCTCAGAAACTTTGAGCCTGCTGCACAGTAGGCTGCTTCTTCCAGCAGAAGAATTCTTAAAAAATATGTGGTTTCTTAATTTTTTCCAGAGCTGTATATATAGAATTGCTTTAGTTGGATATTAAAGCACCCCTTGTGCACTCCCAGTCTTCCCACAGTGCTGGGCAAGAGGAAGGGAAAGTGAAACAGACAGGAAGTACCACACCAGCCCCCGCAGCTGAATCATCCCGCCCCCCTGTGTGTAAGGTATAGTATAATGACATCTATCAGACCATCATATGCTAGATTAATGGGATGGCGGGGAGGAGCAGGGCAGTTCAGTTTCATCTCCTCACTGAGGCTACTTGTTTAGGTTCGAACATTCAGCTGTCATCTATATTTTCTATATGTCTTCTTGTAATATGTAATTTGTTATGATTCATGACTGACTTGAAACAAATCTAATTAATGTTGATGCAGAAACGCCCCCCTCCTCTGCCACCCCCCATACCGGCTGCTTCCGTCCTGCCGCATCCCCCCGCTGATTCCTCTCGTCGAGTCCCCTTCGCCAACCTCGACTTTGAAGACCTTTACAGCTCATTCCAATCCCTCTGCAGGACAGTGAGAGAGAGAGCCGGTTCCCAGCGTAAGCTGCCGCTCGCTAGTGCTGCCACTGACTTCTCTTTCACGAAGGTCCGTGTGTGCTGGTTTCATAACCTGTTTCCCCAACCACAACCCCTCTTAGCGGACACTGGTCTTTTCACTGGGGCATCCGGTGACCATGCACCCCTGCATACCCCGACCCTGCAGCCACTGACACCACGCCAGTGCCCACCCGAAACCGGACATGGTAACTACGTCAGTGTTTCCCGCAGTGCTGCTGGTGTTAATGAGTTGTGTTCTGACCAACACTTTTTGTCTTTCAGTATTACCAACTGACTGGTTTAGCACTACAGATTCCTTAAAGGAGAGCTTCCGAATTGCCAGCAGTCTGGACTGGTCTAATATTGACCTTTCATATTACCCTGGTTAGTAACATTGACCTTTCATATTACCCTGGTTAGTAACATTGACCTTTCATATTACCCTGGTTAGTAACATTGATCTTTCATATTACCCTGGTTACTAACATTGACCTTTCATGTTACTCCAGTTAGTAACACTGACCTTAAATATTACCCCAGTTAGAAACGATGACCTTTTTATTACCCCCCATTGGTAACACTGACTTTTGTATGACTCCAGTTAGTAACAGTGACTTTTGTATTACTCCACTTAGTAACAATGACTTTTGTATTACCACAGTCAGTAATTTTGTGCTTTGGTATTATGATAGTGATTCTTGTGCTACTATTTGCTGAATAAAAATCATTTACTTGTCAGGGACATGCTTTGAACATGGATGAAGAAAGACAAGTTATGAACTTACGGAGAACTAAAGATAGCTGTTATAGTGATGGTTATTTCATTTCAGACCTGGTGGAAAGCATGCGTCAGGCAGAAGTCTGTGATTGGGCGCTGGAGCCAGCTCTCTTCACATCCCTTTGTGATTCGCTGAACCGCTTCTTCACCCAGAAAGGCCTCATTGGCTCAGCTTCCAGCCCAAACCCCACAGCGTCCTCTGCAGTCCACCCCATCCCCAGCCACCCCTCCCCTCTCGCTGCTTCTCCGTTACTATCTGTTCCCACCAATAACCTCCATCCACTGCCTCCCAAGAGGGCCGTTTCTTCACACCATGGCCCGCAGAGGATGCCCATGACCCAGCCCAGTGATAACACACCTCATGCATCCAACAGTAAGTATTTCATTGAATGTTAGCATAGCTGTTGTATGTGATTTTTGTGTGTACTAGAAGCACATTTCCAGTTAAAGGGTTCTGTTAGCCCCAGGGTATTGAATGGTCAATTTTAAAATATTACTATACAATCAGATACTTCAACGCTCATAAAAGGGTGCTGCATTGGGGTGTCGTAGGGATTATTTATCCGGCCCTCTTGCCTCGCCTCCCAGTGCCTGTCCAGCCTTTGACCCCCAGAAGCCGACCTCCATTAAGGAATCTCCATAGTAACAGCGAAGAGATCCAGGATGACTTTGACTGGGACTCGCTCATCGTTTGAGGACAGGTTTTGAACATTACTAGATACCTCAAATTGCCAGCAAGTTCCCCAGTGTCAAAACACAAAACCAAGAAGAATAGAAAACTATGAGACCAACTGTCACTACCACAAATATTACTTAGGTCCATAGGGGCAGAGGGATTAACTTCTTGTATACATTACTGTAACACATTATGTTGTATTAACTTTGCAGTACCTTTTTCACTAGGTTTTAACCTTAACTAATAGGATGTTTTATCTATTCAGTACATTTTTGTTAATTACTTTATTCCAATAAAACGTACCAGCATGTCAGGTACCTAATAATTTTATGCTCTTTTATTAATTACTTAAGATTTTCATAGAAGAATGGAACACTTCACAAATGGTATGAATTTAGAGTGCTTTTTATGTGAGTGGAGAGGGTAACATCACAAATGAAGGCATGAGTCTGAGTACATGTAAATATGAGTTAATGTCTCAAGAGGGCCCCCCGGTGGAAGCTTCAAAAACACACTAATGATTTATCGATGATCTTCAATATGGTCCGAGTTGGAGGTTTTCTTACTGAGTAAACTGATTGTTTCATTAACATAAATGTCTTGTATTTGGTACAATGATTAAATTGAAGTGAAAATGATTCAGATTAAATATAAAATCAATATGACATTTGATTCTCTACAAAATAAAACTTTTTTCTATATAACTATGTAATTACTTTAAAATATATATGAATTTAATGACAATAATTGTGTAAGTGATACTGCTCCAATACCATTGCTCTGCATTGTGTACTGTCGTGTTTCTCAGCCCAATCCACAGGTTTGGTCCCTCCCAGTTCCAAACTCACCTATACCAAGTATCTGGTGGTCTTGATTGCTTGTCAGTCAGGTGGACTGAAAGCTGGGATGGAGCAAAAACAAGGACTGGATCAGTATTACTTTTAATTAATTTTAGCTGGGTGAAAGTGCTAGTGTGATAGACTGGCACCCAATACAAGCTATTCTCTATGCTTCTGGGCTCACTTTGATCCTGTACTTAATCAGCAGTTATGAGAAATGGACGCACTCACTGTAGGATACAGTACACAAACTGGGGATATTACTGAAGAATTATGAGCCTCATATTAGCAGTATAATTGGATGAATGGGCATGCACAAAAATTCAGTTCTGACAATATTAAAAAAAAAAATATTTCAGTTGCTATGTTTTTATTTTTGATTTATTTCTCCCCATTCTGGTTTTCAAATATGCATGTTCACAGTTGATGCCACACAAATTTGACCCAAGAAATATATCTTAATATAAAATAACAATCATCAAACATATAATTAAAAATAACTGTGTGGATCATCTCGGTCTCCAAATAATATTTTACTCATTGAGATATGAGATCAAAGCATCAGTTTCTATATCTTTAGTTTTCTGACCTGTGTATTACAGCAACCACTGGAAACGCATGAGATAATAAAAGAGGGAAATTAGGAAAACCACAGAACAAGAAGCTAATGCTTTGATTTAAAAAATAAAAAAGTCAGTTGAAACAAAGACTCATTTAATATCTCATTTTAATCCCAGCATTTAACAAGCACTGGAAAAAAGTGACCAAAAAAAAGCCCCAGAAAAATTGTACATTACATGTGTCTTCCAACTGCAACCCTCAACTGTGACAATAAGACCAAGGAAATGGAAACGGTCTGAGGACACAGATACAGCTCAAACAGGCTGACAGGCAGGCACACACACACACACATGCACAAGCACACGCTCTCACCCACCCACACACACAAATGTCCACTTTCCCCCTCACCAGTTCAATAAATGTTTGAATTACTGTCAATTCCCCAAAAAGTTCAGCATTTCTTCAAATTACATTTATAAATCTGATTTTTTTTTTTCCTTGTTCCCAGAATGGAAATTTATGATAAAAAATAAATTACGTTAAATTAAAAAGAGAATATCTACTCTGTGATTTGACCAGATTTTGTTAGAAAGGTTAAACCAGTCAGACTGAAAGGCCATGTTATGGTTTCTTTTCAGTCATGACTAAACGTTAGAAAGGGGAACTCTGAGTTTCAGTGAAATCAGCTTGCTAGTGGCCGAGCAAACCCGTCCCCAAAATCTTCTCTGTCCAGTGCAGGAATACTAGTTTATACTAATTTCACTTGATTCATTTTCCCTCCCATATCCTTCTGTATTTATTTCATAAAGAACTAGGGAAAAAACATTAAAAGAAGAAGAAAAAAAAAACAAATAAATACATCTCTGCCCCTCCCCTCCATTCTGAAAATAAATTGAAATGCTCTCTGGAAATACGAGAAATCAAACCAATTTTGTTTTCTTGTTTTAAATATAGAGTTGTACACACATTTTATTCCGATACATAAATTGTGTTAATCAGGAAAGTGGTGAATTTTCTTAGAGAAGAAAAGGATTAGTGCTTCCTCCTGTGGCTGCCCCCCCACCCACGGCTCCACTGGCTCCCATTACTCCACCGCCCCCTGTGCCCCCACCCAAAATCAATTGTGGCTGCCCTGGTACTCCTGCACTCATGAGAATGGTAGCTCCCGGTGGGGCCATGGGAGAGATTCCTCCATAGGGAATGCCCATAGGGCTGGACTGTACAACCCCCAGACCCATCTGTGGGGGTGTCATCTGAACTCCCATCGCAGGCATTGCCATCCCGGGCTGGACCATTCCCAGAGTCGGAGGGGTCCCCAACATGGGGTTGGGCGGTACAGGGCTGGTGCGGAGCTGGCTAAGGCCTAGTGAGGAGGTCTGGGGAGAGATGGACGCCATTGGGGCTGCACCAAAGGGGTTGGAGGATGGGGGGGGAGTAGGAGAAACCCCTCGGCTGGAGATGGAACTGCCCGGAGTCAAGGCCATACCCGGGGCGGGAGAGGCACCTAAATAACGAAGAGGGGAAGGGAGGGAAGGGAAGAGGGAGAGTGAATGTGACTGGACAGCAGAAAGAAAAGGCAAAAATCTCTGAGAGGCAAAACCATATTACAGAACACCTTCGACCGTGAGAGTGAAGAGCCTTCGCACTGACAGCAGCAAGTTCTGACATCAAACTGATGCAAATAATTAACTGCCTGGACACTCTCTCTGGCTTCCGTATCTATATCGATCAGGCAAAAAATGTCACACATGGTCATTCAGGATGACAGACAGAAGGACAACAAAAATCTGGGGTCTATAGAACATTATACGCTGTCACTATGTCATAATAGATGTGTTGGGGCACCTTCACATTAGATTTTTTCTATTCACATTATACATTTTTGAATGTACCCAACAGATCTCACCAGTTAACCCTGGTAGCAAGGGCATGCTTGTGAAATCAATAATCTCAGATTGGTTGGTCAGTTTGGCTTAGTATGGCTTGAATTTGACAAACATCTGGTGTTGGGCTGCTGTTACAAGGGATCTAATACTTACATCTAAACACCAAGACTCACTTTAACAAGCAAAAATTGACCATCTTAGCGTCATTGGTCAACTGAGTTTCTTTTTTTGCACTCATCCATCAGACTGCCAGACACAGAAGTGTGATTCATCCACAACACACGTTTCCACTGCTCCAGAGCCCAGTGGTGGCATGATTTACACCACTCCATCCGGCGCTTGGCATTGTGCTGGGTGATGTGAGGCTTGCATGCAGCTGCTCGACCATGGAAGCCCATTTCATGAAGTTTCCGATGCACAATTTTTGTTTTGGGGTTAATGCCAGAGGAAGTTTGGAACTGTGCAGTTTTTGAGTCAACAGCGCTTTGGCAACTTTTACGCACTATGCACCTCAGCACTCGGGAACCCCGCTCTGCTATTTTACATGGTCTGCCACTTCTTGGCCAAGTTTCTGTTGTACCTCAATGCTTCCATTTTGCAGGGAAGAAATTTCACGAACAAAGTTATTGCTAAGGTTGCATCCTATGACCTTACCACGTTTAAATTCACCGAGTTCTTCAGAATGACACATTCTTTCACAGATGTTTATAAACCTGACAGCATGGCTAGGTGCTTGATTTTATACACCTGTAACAGTGGGTTTGAATAAAATACCTGAATTCAATGACCCAATACTTCTGTCCTTATATTGTATGTATCAAAATTAAATAAGGGAGCCCCCCCCCCTTTCCCAGTTTCTGCATATTTTGGTGTGACCTTAGGTTCAACCAGTGAAATAACATTCTTACCAATCACTGAAATATCACCCAACATTCTAATCAAAAGGCATTTCAATTAGCAACACTTAGTGTTATTGAGTTAAATACGTGTCACTTTTCATAGAAGCTGTAGAATTACCAAGATTGCATTTGAGAGTGTGAGGACCATCCTAATACCAAATCAGTGCTGATCACAGCTGTGGCTTGCCTACTGAATAAAAGCTAGCGCTCAGATCTCATAAGCCATATAGCCCATAATAAGAAAATGTATGTTTATACACACAAACATATGTATGAATACTGACACTGAATACAGGAGATTTCAATGTGAAAGATTAGATGTTTATACAAACACGCCTTGTGTCTGTTTTGTGTATCCTTACCCTGTGTCTGCAGAAAGGGGTTGTGGGTGGACTGGGTGGAGATGGATGGGGGGGGTCCCTGTTTGGGTTTGGGCTTGGATGACACCAGAGAGTCCAGGTCCACCAGAGCCGCGTTTGGACCGAGAAATGATTCGGGAGTTTTTCTCACTGGGAGTGAGGAGCTCAAGGACGAAAGGTCAAAGGGCACAGGTGAGCCAGTACTCCCCCCACCTTCCCCGCCCACTCCCGTGGACCCTTTCAACTCCAGATCACCTGGAAATAGTGACAACAGAATTAAACAAACATATGCACGCTCAGGTACTGACTGCGATGAACACTGTAAAGATACAGAGAGTACCGTCCAACTGGCTTCACTCTGACTGACACCAGGATGCTGGCTACATCTTCCAGGACAGAAAGGAGCCCAAACTTACCTGTGCCATTTGTGGTGTGTTTGGCTGAACCTCCCCAGGGGTCAGAGGACAAAGAGTCAGCAGCTACGGCACTTACGTCTGCAGCCCATGGGTCACTGGGTGTGGAGGTGGTGACTGGAGCCACACTGCTCCCCCACGGGTCAGAGCTGGCCTGAGTCACAGCTGAGAGAGAGACATAGAATGAAGTGGTAAACATCACACTGAGCCAGCCAATCAGAGCTCGGGGCACATGACACACAACACCGTCCTCTACCTGTGGAACCCCAGGGATCTGTGTTCACCCTGGAGGAATCTCCCCATGGGTCTGGCGCGGGGGCTACTGTGGTCCCGCTCCCGCCCCAGGGGTCAGCGCTGGGTGGAGAAGCTGGTGAGGACCCACCCCATGGATCTGAGGGTCCCCAAGGGCCAGGGGCAGTCTGAGTTGTGGGTGGGGGAGACGGACCAGTGGAGGCTGCTGTGGGGGGAGCAGCCGGGGTCCCCCAGGGGTCAACAGTGCTCAGCTCCATGAGAGAGCCCTGGGGGAGATAGGAGAATAAGACAGAGAGAAGCAAGGTTAGCTGCAGAAAGCTGTGGTCAGTGCACATGTAGCCCAGATTTTTGTCTAGCGGAAAACGCGCACATTGACCATGCATCTGCAGAATAATTCATCAGGTATTTCCAGCAGGTGGCAGCGTGGAATTTTACAGATCAGCACTGAACAACGAACACGCAGAGGAAGAATAGTTGTGTTGTGTGGTGGTGTAGTTATTCTGGTGAGCATCTGTATGAGGAAGGTCAGAGGTACCTGCATCTAGATCTAAGTTTTCATACTGCCCACACATTATATCACAGTATACAGTAATTTAAAAAGCAATATTCCAGAATTTTGAAAATCCTCCCAACGGGGTGGGTCCTTGACTAATTTTGTCATAAGGATTTCAAAATACAGCAGTATGCCTTTTTATTGTAATGCAGCCCAAGTCTTGACAAATGCATTTAAAACTGAAATATTACTGCTGTTTTCATGCCCCTACAGCAACCATCCACAACTGCAGCAAAACGTGTGAACACAAGCTGCCCCGCACACAACCATCCACAGCCCAAAAACGCAGGCTGAAAAGTATGAATTGGCCTACACACAGACAGAGAGCGTAAGGGCCTATCGTTTCGCTATCGAAAAAATTTTCTAGGGAGGAATGGAAAGCTTGGCTGTGACACACAGCAAACATGCCCCAGGGAGACAGAGCGCGACTCACCTCCTCCGCTTTCGGCTTCTCCCTCTTGCTCTCCTCAATGGCCATCTGGAGTCTGAGGTCGTCTCCCCGGCGCAGACGCTCCTCCTGTCAAGCACGCAGCACACAGGGCCATGACATCAGAGCTCTGGGCACGACGGTACCGTTAACAAACCCACCGCCTTGCAGCATCATCCAGGAGGCGGGTCAGGCTGTCGGCCTATGCGTCTCCTACCTGCAGCGTGAAAGGCAAGCCACACCTGCAGCAAACCGCAGCTCATTGCCAACTTCAGGGTAAAACACAGGCACTGGTGTCAAATTTCCCCTCAATTACATTAACATGCTCTCTTGGTTTGTACTAAATCTGGTTCACACATTCCCAGACAATTAGTATTTTGACAGATTTACAAAATATGATCAAGGATTTCAGCAAATACGCTAAATTTTTTAAAACGTACAAATTCTATAATTTACAGCTGTCCAAACCTGATTGTCTGTGACAGTACACACACACGCACACATACAAAGACACACATCAGAGTAAAATCTGGGTGAATTCTTCTTGATTGTGATTCAGTCTTCAGGTTGGAGCAAACACAATCATGGCAGTCTCTCTAACCCCTGACCCCTGACCTTTTCGTGCATCTCCTTGCTGAGCGAGAGCGCCCACCGGAGCTCGGCATCCTCCAGCGGGGCGATGCTACACTGGGGTCGGGATTGACAGGCGTGAGAGCAGAGCGACACTTCAGACGAGTGCCTCTTCAGCCTGGCCAGGGTCTCGGCCGGCGGGGGCCTTTAAGCAAACTGCCTTCCCAGTGACACAACTGCCATGTCTGTCTACGAGAGAGCCACGGTTAAGCTCTTATCCCATCTAATGTGCCCGCTCTACGGTTCAGGGCATGATCGTGAAGCCTGGGGGGGGGTCTTGAAACCTGCGCCCTGAAAGGTTCATTGCTGAAGCCCACCCCCGTCCCACCCCCACGAGGCTAAACCCTGGGTCACCAGCCAGAGGTCTGCCGCCCCCTATTGGAGGCCGGGTGCACCGCTTTACCTGTTCGGCCTCCTCTTTGCTCATGGCAAGAGCCAACTGCAGCTGTAGGTCCTCCTCCCCAGAGCTCTGCGGCCAGGCCTGCTCAGGGTCAGCTCCGCCCCCCGAGCCCTGGGTGTGAGAGCCCAGAGAGGAGAGCCCGCCACCTCCCCCTCCACCGCCGCCCAGACCTGGAGCAGAGGGAGCCGAGGCTAAATGAAGAGAATAAACACCTGTGTAAGTGTTACACTGTGCAAATGTGTAAAACAAACAGTATGGTGTCAATAGGCTGGCTTGTTTGGTGATAGCATTCCTTGGGAGGCCAGCAGTCCACTGACCTTGGATCCCAGCTATGGATCTTTTGTTTCTCTCTCCTCTTCTGCCTTCTATTATGCATGATTAATTATTATTGGGAGAGTGCGTTATACAGTGGGTTAGTTGTGGGCTCAAATCCCACATCAGGCACAGTAACCAAATCACCGTTCTACCCTAAACCCTAAGTGCTTCTGGAAGGCATTACGTGTCGGCTGACCCTGATGCCCGCCACTGACTGTTGCTTTGGAAAAAACTTTTGGGCAAAATAAGTACCTATTTCTCTGTGCAACTGCATAATTTTAATTAATTACATAATATATAACTGGCTAAGTGCTACGATGAGCAAAGCATTTCTTAAAAGTGCTTTCCCCTCACAGAATGGCGACACTGCTACAGCGCAGAGTACCTAAAGACTAATTCACTTCACGCTTCCTGAACATACCTGTGCGTCCAGGTGATCTTTCCTTTCAGCTAAACCACCTGTGAACCACCTGTGAAATAAGCTACCTCCAAACAGGCAGTGAGTCCAGCCGCTCTCTCAAAACAGTCATAACTGTGCCAAGACTCATTTTTAAAGTGACTGTGGCCATCTAGATGAATGAGGCGATACCTAAATCAGCAATAATAATGCGTAATGCGTAAATAAAAGGTGCTCACTGATCATTTCTAAAGACATCTTACATTTAATTTTAGTTTCCGTGACTAGACGTAAACATCAATAGCGTCCTCCTTGGCTGAGCTCTAATGTTACCTAGCTCAGTGGCACTAGGTGAGTTAATAATAATAATAGCTCGATACTGTTAACTACAGTAGTCTTGTTGCTATTTGTTAGTGTTGGTTGCTGATGCCAACTGACACTGCTAGCACACCTAGCACCACTGTTACATCTAGTCACCTTGTCAGAAGCACAAACACCCCAGCGCTAACTTCCGTGCAGTGATACAGTATGTGTTCAATAGAAAGAAAATAGTTCCTGCTTTAAAATGCTCACCACAATATCTGAAGATTGCCTTGAGTAACCATCCCTTGATTTCAGGTAAGAGATATTGCTGTTGGATTCTTCAAATGTATGTTCTGGCCCTTTAATCACCACTGAGTGTCATTATATTTGAGAGAAGACTGGCTTTTCTACCGCCGATATCTCCAAAATTAGACCAAAACAATCTAATTGGATAAATAGTACTACAGTATACTGAATTTTTATTTTGTTATTTTGGGGTGAACTGCTTCTGTAAGCTACGGCGCCTCATCGTAGCATTTCCTTTGCGAGTGTGTCAGCTGTCACCCTCCCAAGCCAAGAGCACGAAGGAAAGTAAACTGAGTTCCTACCACTTGTGGTCTGTGCCATCTTCTCTTTGGTCTTGAGTGCATGAATCCTCTCCTCCCGTAGCCTCTCCTCATCCTTCAAAAGGGTCACCAGCTGCTTGGCCTTCTCCCTCACGTTCACCCCCTGACGGGAATGACGCACACACCACGCTCATCACAGTGTGGTAACCCTTTCCCCAGAAAAGCCGGCTGGGTGGTCTAACATCATCTTGATGATATGAATCACGGGTGGTCCCCGATGTTCCCCCAGAAGATCGAGATCCGAGAGCCTGTCAGATACACGTCCAATGTGCCACGGTACCTGGTCCTTGCCGTCCCGGTCGATATACTGGAAGTCCTTGAGTGTCTGGACTGCGTAGATATTTTCCCGGCACTGCTGGGCTACACGCTCAGAGCCCGTTTTTATCAAGTACTCCATTAGGGTCATGGCCTGGGAGAGCACAGTAAACAAACAAGGGGCGACACGGTCAGAAGGCAGTCTACGTCACCCAGCTGCCGGGCGTCTGTATCGGCCACCAGCTCGTAAAAGTCAAGGATGGATCAAAGGAGGGGTGGACAGACGCCTCTGTGGCAATCCAACCCCATGGCCGCCACACCTTGTAGACGTGCCTCCAGTTCTTGCCGTGATCATTGAGGCGTTTCCACACCATGCTCATGATCTCCGAGAATGCCACCACGTTGTAGGTCAGGTCTGCAATCTCAGACATGAGGGAGCTGGATGGACCCCAGGGGTCATTGGATGTTGCCTCCCTAACCTGAGACGAAGGGCACAGAAAGGAAAAGAGGATCAGCTGCACAAGGGTGGCAACATCGAAAGGGAACAAAATTGAATGACTGGGCTAAAAGCAAAAATCTACAGTGTAATTGCAGTAAGAATTTCCTGCTTGGGACCAATGAAGTGCATCTATCCACCCACCTATCCAGCTGGAGGGGGAGGAGGAAGCAGCCTCACCTTGATCTCCGCCTCTGAGTAATTGTGAACAATGTTCTTCACTTGCCGTCGTAACGATGATGTCGACATGGCAGCCAGCTGTCTTGTTCTGTCAAGACATGTCAAAGGGGACAGCAAAAATGGATAAACACACCGTAAACACTGGCCCCTGATATACGACTGACTGTTACAATAGGGCAGAAGAGAAAGAGACTTTGCGATGTGAGGATGGGCAAGGCCTTGCAGAAAGAAAAATACTGCTGGGATTCTGTGCCCTCTGCCCAGGCTGTGAAGCCATTCCCACCTGTTAAAATAGATCTCTGCGGATGCTGGGTTTTTTTCCGGGGCTCCACTCGTTTACGGAGTGCTCTGTCTCACTCTGTCCTTATCACGCCACGGCAACATTGGGTCCCAGAACCGAAGGTTTAGGCAAGTGAAACTGGAAAGGAAAAAAACACTTAGTTATGTACGACAAGGCAAGTGCCATTAGAAGGGGAAAAGACACCCCAGGGTATGTTTCAGTTCCTTTTTTTAAATTTAATTCAGCTGAGCATAAAAATGCATGTGTCTTGTTACCGTTACATCTTGTACAGAATATTTATAAACATGCTGGAGTAGATTTACTTTAATTATTTCAAGGTGTGAAAACTTGTGGAAGAAACTGCTGATAAGCTGACTAACATCGAGTTAAACTACGGTCCGATACGTATTGTGAGGCAAGCTTGAATTCAGAAGTCTGGGCCAAAGTTCATGTATGTTATCTAATGAGCGTTCCTGTGGCGATAAGCAATGAAGGCTCACCCTCCCTGCTTATATATAGGAACAGTTAGAAACACCCACCCCTACTCTCTATCAGCACAACTTCACCTAACCCATCTCAGCTTAACCCAAAGTACAAAGATAAACATCCCTTCCTGTGCAGGTTCCCATCTTGGAAGGTCACAGTGAATGCCCATTTTACATCCTTGAAAATTTAACAAGCTTGGTATTTAGTGAGAGAGGGATTACTATTTATTCGGCTTACAGAAATGGAGGCTTTTTCATCTGCTTAAGTGTTTCGGTATTACAGCAGAGCACGTACTTGTCTTTGATGACCAAAATCGGACACCCTAAGTCAAACTGTTTAAATTCTAAGAAAATAATCTGCGGTAAAATAAATGAGAAAATGTATCATCTGCCAATCGACCAACAATAAAGTAAATTTAAAATGATCATGATACTGGGACACACAGAATGCGGTAGCTGTTGCTTACAGTTAAAAAAGTTCAACAACTTCATGTCAGATTACAACGAAATCAAATCATACTAAAAACAACTCCTTAAGTAAGGCTTACAGCAAAATGTTTCATTTCCGAGTTGGACGTAGTCGCTGTAATTTGCCGCGTCTACAGAGCTTTGAATTTGGATCGATCAAACGCCAGCACACACACGGAAGGAGCTTATGTGGGGGATAATGTCCAAATAGTGTCGAAGAGCGATCCATACGAACACAGATCACCTTTAATAACGCGACAGTGTGTCCAGCTACAGCTACACCAACGTGCCGTTTGGACTTCACTCTCAGTCACACTGGCATAGACAACATTAAGGGGCGATCAGCCAGACAGGCCGCCGCCGGGTTAAACCTGGACACCCCACAACGCTGGCTACTCAGTCATCACGACGGGACGGACCCCCGCCCAACAAAACACCAGACACGGCCCACACACCACAATACACCCGACACCGCCACGAGTAACGGCCGGGCGGGCTGCCTGATCAGTACCAATTTGTAGTTAGTGCGAATTTTAGGATACAGCGTTTCGTTGGGCAGGCAAACGGGCGTAAGGACCCCTGGAAGTGAGGCGGACACTCACCGTTCAACAGTCCCGCTGTCCCTCTCGGTGACGGCGACGCCGAGAGTCTGAGACAGCTGGGCGAGGAGTTTGAGGGGAAGAATGTGGGAGTGAGTGCCGGCCGACGGCCCGATATCCCTGCGAAGACGGTGAATCAGAGCCGGTCATTTAAAGTCAACCATGTCTGCAGACCAAAACGTTACACTAGCTAAGCTAGCTAGGCTAGCGACAGGAGCAAGCCCGCGCTGTAAAGCGGAATACGCGACAAGGTGCCCCTCTTAGCAAAACTTCGCAAACGCTGGATATCTCAACAGCGCCCGTATCCGCAAGCCCTGCGGCCCTTATTACTGTCGTTATTATCTTTATAAAATCTATACTGACCCCTTAGTGACTCAAATGGTTATGAGAAAATGGCGGCGATTCCGCTTCCGCTCACGACGGCGGGGAGACCGCGCCCCCCGGTGCGAGACCACTTGGTGAATATTTATGAGGCGGGCGCGCCTTTCGTCCAATCACAATGTACGGCACGGTTATAAGTCTACCAAGTATAACAGTATTACGTTTGATATTTTATTATACTTCTGATTTTACTGTATTTTATGTGTCACAGTACAGTTATAAGGAAATTACTAACTGTGCAAAGCAACTGAGAATAGAGGCTGGAAAAAATCATGGAAGTAAAGGCCTTTCTAAATAAGTAAATTACAATTTTAATCGCATCTACAGCGCACCTAGATTAGATCGAATGCCAGTTAACAATATGTGTGATATACAAATTAAGTCTGACTGTTATCATTGTACTGTATGAATTTCCAAAAGAGACCTTTGACTACTAACCCAATTCTGAGGCCAAGTGCAGGTTCATCGTCTCAAATGAAATTACATCATAAAGCTGATATTTACGGCTATTATGTGGTCTCTTAAGGACCACAAACTGTAGTCTCTGGAGAAATACGGTCAGATGAGTTGTCTCAGATTTTTCCTACAGTTGAACAAGTTTTAATTAGAACACCAACCCACAATGTCTGCTGGTTTGGGCAGCTATCTCAGGGGAGTCATTAAGTCCCATGATTGCTCTGCGTGGTCATTTACCTGCCAAGGAATATTGGGCCATTTTACACCACCAGGTACACCCTATTGTGCACACAATGCTCCCTCATGATTTTTTCATATTCCCAAGATGATACTGTCCTCAGACACAAAGCCAATTCCAGAGTGGTTTATGAACACCAGGATGAAGTGAAACTCCTTCCTGGCCTCGGGACGCACTATATCTAAACATAATACGACCTTGTTCAGCAGTGCAGAGTGTGAAGTACATTCCCATTGCCTTCCTCAATTGAAGAACTGTTGGCCTTTGATTTTTTTTGAAGAAAGGTCCAATGTCCCACTATACAATTCAGGAATTGCGAGCCAGCATTCCGAGAAGATCTGGGTGATATGAATTCTGAAGGGAAATGCTTCTTATGTCATCAAACGTCATTGAAAGGTGTTATGTGATTCTGCGGTTTTGCCCACCTCGTAGGTTAGCCATACATCAGACCAATTTAAAATGCATTGCTTCCTAACTAATTGTTGCATATAAGCTGAGCATCAAATGGTAATAAATTTCCCTTAGATAATTTGAGAGGTTTGTTTTCATCTACCTCATTAAAAGTAAAGTGGGCTTCAGAAGCATGCATGAAATGGCGCTCAGCTGCAACATTCAAGATATAAATAGTTTACATAAATACCTTTCTGTCTTCGTATGGTGATGGGATTATCACCGTGCGATGCACTGCAATAGCTGTTAACCTCCACAAAGAGGCAACCTGCATCTACAGTTCGTTTGTACTAGCATTGTGTGCTTGTCACACGCTCCGTTCTACAGGTGAACCATACTTATTTCAGTAGAAATTGGTCATATCATAGCTTTTTATGTCATTCGTCTGTTTGTTTTTGGGGAGAGATGCATTTAAAGAGATTTCAAACATATTGAAATGATCTTGTTTGAGATCGTTTGCCCTCTGCTAGCAATGTACATTTCTGTTAATAATAATTATAATATGATTTTAGCTGAAAAGGTAAAATGTATAATATAAAGACATTTCTTGTTTTCCCCACCCTTCCAACTCAAATGGGCTATCAGCGACGACAAGCACAAATCACCTTTCAGTAAGAGAACCTACAAACAGGCCCAAACCATTTTCAAGGGTAGGGATATCCATAAGAGCTAACCAGAAGACATGCGTTTGCTAAAGAGAGTCCTGACAGAAAGTTCAGAGGTCCCCTGGGAAATGAGCATATGTCTCGCATTGGAACCAGACGTCCGTTCCAAATGTCCAAAGGAACCGTATTAATGTAAAATGCATGAGCAAGTTGTTTAAAAGAGACTAACATGTGACGCACCGATTAAGTTCTACTGAAGTTCTATCCAGGTCTTCCGAATCACGGCAGGGCGTATTGAACGGGAGCATCAGAAAAACAAAAGTAGCAACTCGTCTAAGTTTCCTGTTCTGGGAGTCCATTCAGTGGTACCAGTTGTCACAACACAAATAACACGGATACAAACACCCCTGTAGAGCAGCTGCGGTAACCCGATCCCCTGTGGCGGTGATAACAGCAAGGTTTGTTACATAAGCAACGGTAGCTAAATACATAGCAATAGTAACGTGGAAATCAGTCTGTAGGGAGAGTGTGGGCGTGGGGGGGGGGGGCATGGAATGGAGCAAAGCTGGATGGGGATAGATAGTTGGCAGAAACACAGAGAGCGAGAGGACTGCAGTAATAAGCTGTTTTGTGGGGCAGCATTTCAGCTGTTAGTTTTGTCACTTGGACATAAAGTACTGAGTGAGGAGAGGGCACTGGGGCATTGGTGGTGGTGGTGGTGGGGGGGGGGGGTAATTCATCAGGGAGGGAGACAGGGAGGTAGGGGGAAATCTGAGACAATTCTATCAGAAGTAGTAATTGGAGGTTTGGGTTGTTAGAGAATTGCAGCTTGGTGGGTCCAAAATTCCTCCTACTAGGAATGGGGTCGTGCTATGGTGGATTGTAACCAGCAAGTGGCACGGTGTGACTGAGAAGAGGGAGGGAGTCGAAAGGGGGGGATGGAGAGGTGCCGTGCAGTGTGCGTGCACGAGAAGAGGGAGAGGAGTGCAGATATATGGGTTAATCTAGACAGATTGACTGACAGGTTGGACATTAGCAATGAAAGGTTGAGACGAGGACATTGGGGGAGGGGGGTGGTCGTTTGAGATACTTTACAGTGGCGAGACAAGCATATTTTCAAGGAAAACTACCAGGACAGTTTGAGGGGATAGAGAGAGGGGGGCAAGCGAGGGGGGGGGGGGACTGAAGTGGGCAGGCAGCAGAGAGTATTAACGTATCCAGAACAGGAAGAGAGAGGACTTTCACGGGGGCTATTTAGTCCTGCACCTGCACACGGAGGCTGGGGCAGTCTGAGATCGCGATAACAAAAGTCCTGACTTGCTGAAATTCAAACACATTGATTTATTGGTGAAAAGCAAGATGATGAGATATGAAGAGAACTAAATAAACAGCAAGGCAAGAACACAGATAAAAGACTAAAAAGAGTGAGGTTCCTCTTTAAAAGGTCAACTTTAACAGTAAGTGAATCATTTTTCAAAACATCGTATGGATATACAATATATGTTAGTTTAGTAAGAACACTGGTACAGAAATGTCATGAATGAATAACATAAACATCCCTATACAGTTACAGTCCTAGAGTAATATATCATTTTGAAATATGAAAATATCTATCTGCAGGTTTGCCAGTAATTCTGAGAAGACCACAAGGTGCCAGTTCCTGAGTGCTCAGATTCTAACAAATTATTCAGTTACATCATATTCCTAGCAGCTTCAGTACAGATAAAATGGGATCTCAGAACATTGATTTAAAGATGAAATTATTTGCCATTGAATTGTTCATTTTGACCTCAAAACCTACAAAGCTTCAGATGTGGTGGAACCCCATATCTATCTATCTATCTATCTATCTATCTATCTATCTATCTATCTATCTATCTATCTATCTATCTATCTATCTA
>JAODKE010000146.1:2428144-2454942 GCA_026779605.1 Mormyrus hasselquistii
GGTTTGGTCACCATACCTTAAGAAGGACATTGCTGCCTTAGAAAAGGTGCAATGGAGGGCTACGAGAATGATTCCTGCTCTTAGAGGAATGTCTTATGAGGAGAAATTAGCTGAGCTGAATCTGTTAAGCCTCGAGCAAAGGAATTTGTGAATTTCTTATGTTCTTAAATAAAGTTAACAATTAATATTTGAAAGCTGGATTATTGTTATTTATTATGATTCCTCTGCCCTATGCCTTCTGTGTTCTGGGTTAGAGTCCAGGTTCCCAATGACCCTGTATTGCATAAGAGGTTGGAGGATGGATGGATTGCTATCACCTGTAGGATGCGGTTCAGTTTTCTTGCCAGGCGAACAGAGTTTTGATGCAGTCCATCCCAAGCTTTGAATCCACGTTCCTTGCGAGCTACAAATGTCTGCCAGCAGTAGAAATAGTCTATAGTAGAGAAAGATCGCAGTTTAGGACAGTGATTGTGAGCCACAAACCTAGTAATTGCACGGAGAAAGCAGTGAGCACTTTTAGATGTCTTCTTGGTGAAAATGTAACCTTGAGGCCCCCCTGCCAAATTTCACATATAATTTTACATAATCAAGGGCCCCTGTCACATGCTGTGCCCCTTGAATCTGTCATTGTATCTATTGCCCCTTCAACGCCCCTGATAAGAGGGATTTATGAATCGTTTCTTTCCTTACCTTTGTAGCTCATAATTGAAAGCTGCACCCCGGCTCTCTTTAGGGTCCTCAATCCTTCTCTCTCGTCACTGTCTTCATTGTCACAGAAGTACAGACGTGAGCAGAAGATGCGCAGCTTGAGGTTAGGTGTTTGCGTCAGGAAGCGCGCCAAGCGGCAGGAGCAATTATAGCAGGGGGACCAGGAACAGAACCAGGTCACGGAGTAAGAGAGCTTTGCTCCTCCTGGACCTGAGCCCCAGAGGCCTGGACACAGTGCCCCCAAGTGTCGAAGGAAGAGAAGCTGCAGAGGTGGAGGAAAAATAATTAGAAGTGAAATGAGTGCTCAGTGGGTGTCTTCACTAACTGTTCAAATATCAAAACACAGACTTCAAGTACAGGGATAGATTTTCAACAGTGCTCAATTCATTTCATTGGGGCAATTGTCAAATACTTTTTAAAGGCTACATTGACTTTAAAGATAGGGAGACAATCTTTGGGCTATATTTGAGTCTTGATATCATGAGGATATCAGATTACTGAATAAATTTTGCTATGACATGTTATAGTAGTGTGGCATGGGGCTCAGTGGGGAGCAGCGTGACTCGCCTCCAGATTCTCACCTTGGTGGTGTGTGTGTGTATGGATTATGTTTGTATTACATACAATGTAATAAAGACCTGTTATTTTGACATTGTATGGACTCCTTTTCAGATCCCCACAAAGATCTGTGAATGAAATCAAAAAAGCAAAAATGCCTAAAATCTCATATTTTGCTTGGTTACTTATGATTAAGGTCGTCATCTTGGGATTTAAGTTTTCCCCTTATAAATGAATGGACAGTCCCCTCAAAGATATAATTACAAAACTGTGTGTGTGTGGAGTCTGTATATTCTCCCTGTGGAATGTGTGTCCTTCTGCAGTACAAAGACATGTTTAAACTAATTAGCATATCTAAATTGCTCTTGGTGTGTAATTGTCTGATTTTATATGTGTGCTTTGTGATGGACTGGGTGAAGCCCTGTTTTGTTCTTTTTTCTGCCTTGTTACTCTGATCAGCATAAATGGTTAGAGGATGGATGCTATTGTTTTATTAAGTATTGTATAAAATGTTGGGGCAAAGCTCAATGATAATCCAATTACTCAAAGATGATCATGCAACCCAAATATTCAAATAGTGTGGCTCTCCAAAGAGATCCTGGGCTTCTATCAGATCTTACTCCCACACACAGCTGGGTCTGTTGATGCCCAATCTCTAGTCTGTTTATTCTCACCCACCCACCTCCACGTGACATCCAGAGCGATTGCGTAGATGTCCAAAATCAAAAGAGAGTGTGTCTGGACCATCCCTCCTCTTCACTACAAAACATAGATAGGTCTCGTGTCTCCCTCTTGCCCAGCGCAAGTTCTTGTAGTGATAAATAAACTTCTTTTGCGTCAGAAGCACACTGCAGCAAACGGAAGTAAAAGTCACTCTACTGTTGCATTAATATATTTACACAAGTCAGTGAATGAAAAAAGAAAACAATACTGAAATAATGAATAAGCTTGCATGAGATTAGAATTGGGCAATATATCCATAATAGCTCAGTTCTGAGATGCCAAGGAAATTTTCTGACATTTTGTTAATAATGGGCTGGATTATTAATAATTACACTGAGTTTGTTCCAGTTGCATCAGCTTACATTTATGATTAGCCTGCTTATGAAGACTCTTTTGGTATATGAAACAATTGCAGCAAATCACCTGTTACTCATTCACAGCCCTCCAGCCCTCTTTCTCAGTTTCACTCCATTTTTGCAACTGAAACTAGAGAAAGTGCCCTGACGGGCAAAACAGCTAGTATTTGCAGCCAGAGCTGAGCGCAGGGGTTAATATGATGAGTAATACCCTTCGAAAGAAACACAGGCTACACAAAAACAGAAAGTGAGCTAAGTAAGACAGAGGTTTGGAGAAAGATGGGAAGACAAAAGTATAGTATCAGATTTGCTCACCTGTCCAGTTTAGTGACCATTTCACACGATAGGACTCCCCCGCTCAATCAATCAAGCAAGAACTGAGCACATGAGCAGGGGAGACAGACAGATTGAAATTCAGATATGGGGTGGAGGGGTTCCTGGTTGGGCAGAGTGATATTCAAAAAGAGGGGAGGCGTGATCAATTGAGTGGAAGGAGCTTAGAAGACAGACAGACCGAGCGACAAAATACACAATTTGTCATTGCAAACTATCCTTCACAGCATTAGTTGTTAAAGGACATAGTTGTATCGCTGACTTGCATATATATGAAATTATTTATATTTCTGTTTTTGAAAGAATAGTTCAGCAGGTTTACACAGATGCATGTGAAGCCTTTCAGGCTTATATACCAAATACATACAGCAATAAAACTGGTCAAGTGCATCATTTGATGTGAATCATTACCAATTCTTTTTGAGTTTTTAAGACATGAGGTTCATTAAATGTTAGGTTGGAAAAGAATACTGCATAGTTGAATTAAACCACTGCTTAAATGGTTTAGATTTACCACTATTTAAAAAAGCTTCCAGATGTTTTTTTGTGATATTGACTTTTTTTTTTATTTCATCTTCAGGTTCCCCACCATCCATAAGGGCATCAGCTCTTGTCGGCCTCACTTCCAGTCTCCAGCACAGTAAGATGCATGAGTTGCCTCAGTCAGTTTGCATTGTTTATTTTTTTATCTATACCAATCTGCTTCTAGTGAGGCTCTCATATGCAATTTGTGGTTTGGGAATTCATGGTTCAACTGGATCTGCTTTTCAGGGAACGCCTATGTGTGCCTTAAAGTAATCGACGCATCTGGAATAGATTTTTCCGTTCCTCGACGTACTCAAGCACTGCCCTCTGGCATGAGATCTGCAAGTGACCTCTTTGACCCTTCTGTCCTTAAGCACATAGGGAGGAATCTCTGAATGTTTCTGGACGGGATGCGGCAGAAGCTGATGTCTGTACTTGAAACCATGAAGCGCTGCACTGTTATAAATGTGTTGGGGAGCATTACAGGGCATTTAATCTGACGATGAGAAACGGGAGATCAAAGCAGGAAATGCAGAGTCATTTTTTCCTAAACCCACCCACGCTCACATGCACGCACACACAAACACAGAGAGAGAGAGAAAGAGAGAGAGAGAGAGAGAAAAATAAAACCACAGTCACAAAAACACACTTTCCAGCACCATTAACTCGCATCTGTTTCCTGAAAGCAAATATATACACAATTTGTTTTTACAGCCAGGTGCTTTCTGAAGCTGACCGACGGCAGCTAGAGAATAGGCAAAAAAAAGTATATACACAATATTGTATATGCAGTATATAGAAGGAGGGCCTATTATTACAACTACAGTTCAATTCAGTTTAAACTGTCAATTAAAATGTGAAGAACTGAAATTGAAACTGAGCTTGTGTTTCAATGTTTAGTGGCACTTATTCACAGCATTTTTACCAGATCCCCTTCAGGTGTGCTACCTTTACCCATTGACCAGAAACGTCTCCCTCCTGTTCTGCTGTCTTTCCTGTTTTCACTGTACAAATATCCGGCACTGCATATGAGGTTAGCAGGCAGAACCATCTGAGGTTTACAGAGTGCACGGGCCCCGGTCTGACCAAAGCAGGTACGCGAGCTAAGGTGAAAGCGGCACCAAGCAAAAAGTCACTCCGCCCACACACAAACGGTCACAGACCGCGCTTACACATCTGTGTCACACGCCACAGGCCTGAAATCAGCCATTCATGCAGGGGAGGCAAAAGCGACACAAAATGCTAACTGGAAAATATAGGCGGGGAGTGGTAAGGAGTGAAAAAGAGAAGATTACAGCACGTTTGCAGACTCACAGCTTTCAAAACCACAGACGTCCTCAGACAAGGGGCCAGGTGTTCGGGGAGGGGGGAGGACCCAGCCGAGATAGAGACCTACGCAGACTCACAGTAACCGCACGCTTCCTCAAACATACACGGCAGGGTGCTTACACACCTCACAGTATACTTTTACAATATGTACAAAAATATACCCACTTCTTCAGCTATTGCTTAGATTACACTGAATACATGAATGCTAACTTGGTACAACAGAGTGACAAAAATTAACATGCATTTTAGAAAAGTCTAAGCAAAAAATTTTGTGCATCTACATCTAAGAAATGTGCTTGCAAGAACTGCACCAGAAAAGTCACTACAACGAGAAAAGGGCTCAGGCACAGGGCAGGAAATAACATATTTATTGGGGACTAGGTTCCCCTCTTTGGGGGTTAGAGGAGGGGGCTTAGGGCTGGTAGAACACAGGCCAAACAGAAAACATATAAAAAGCAGCTTCAATGAGGAATAATAATTATGGGCAATAATAGGAAGAAAATGCTAAGAGGATACAGACAGCTGTCCGCCTGTAGATGGGTGCACGTCAATTAATACCACTGGATGTCAAGAGGGACATGAAAATACATCAACATAAAGAAGCCAGGTAGGTTGATTCCCCTTGCTGCTACACAGGGTTTGAACTCTCATAATCTTTCTGCGAGCTTCTGGCCTGTAGCAGGAGGCTTGATTCATCATGGTAACTACTTTCTCATTTCTGTCACCGTGATCCAAAACAGGTCTATGAAACTTCATGAGCTTCAACCTGCATGTTCAATGTCTCACGTGTCTTTAAGCCGAAACTTGGTTGCCAGTTTCCATATTCAACACTCAGACGGTGACGAACGCAAACTTTGAATGCTCCTATTTTTAAACTCCTCTTATAGTGGTCGCAACTGAAGCCACTTCCAGAGCAGACTAGAAAAACAGGGGCTGTTAATCTACAGCCATGGGGAGTGCAGTTTTACTTAAACTATTAGGTTACAAGAGTTTCAATTAAACAATCAGAAGCAACTTAAAATATAAACAGAAAAAAAAATTAAAATACAGCAATACGTTTATGAACACCGTAACACAATATGACGGCAGGACAATGAGCCCTTCACCCCTGGAAATGCAGAAGGTGAAGCTCACAGCTAATGTCACACATCATATCACAGTCCCAAAAGCAATAAATAAAACCATTAAAGTAATTAAGATGAAAGTACTTAAGACCCGTCTTCCCTAATCTCTCTGCAGTTCAATCAGACCTCATTTTCATCTTCTCAGTAGTCTTTAAGATAGCCAGCTAAAGATGAAAGCCTCCCAGCTTCCATATCCCTTTATCTGTCTTTATGTTTTGTCTTTCCACCTCACTCCTTTCCACACAAGTCCTTTACGAACACACGGTTCACCGGAAAGCCCATCCAGCTCCTGTCCTCCACCATTTCCCCTAATTTATCTCCTTCCAGCTCTCCCTCAGTCAGATCCTCCTTCTTGCAATAACCAAGCTTCTGGAAAAACACCATTGCGACCTTTGAGGCGACGGGCACATGCGCGCACACCCTATTCCGGCCCAGAGCCTTCTCCTGCCTTTCCACACTCTCTACCAGAAGTCGGCCCAGTCCCTCTTTACGGTACCAGCATTGAACCACCAGCCGGCAGATCCTACAGATGTCCTCGCTCAGTCCGCCCTCGAGGGCAATGCAGCCGATGATCTCGCCGTCCAAGACTGCCAGCCACACTTCCCCTGCCTCCCGCTCCCTCGCATCCATCTCCCTGGATTTCCCTCTCTGACGACATCTCCCTTTGTCCTGGGCCTTGGTCCTGCCACCCGCATTCCCCTCCTTCCTCTGGGCATAGGGGTTCTCCATCGTGCAGTTGCCCAGCCCTCTGTAGCTGCTCCCTATGTAGTCCCAGTAGTGCTTGCTGGTGCCCAGGATGCCGAGTGTGCGTGGGATAGTGAGCTTCAGGTAGATGATGACCATGAAGACCGGTAGCACCAGGGCCAGAATGAAACTATGCAGGAGGCAGCGCAAGACGGACGACGCAATAGCGAGGAGCAGGAGAGCCAGCGGACGGGTGAGGAGGTACAGGATCAGCCGGTTCTCCGAGCCCTGCGATCCTTCCTGGGAAGCAGCAGGAATGGGTTTTATAAAACACAAAAACGGTCACAGTTATCAATATCTGAGATCTGGAAAATTTCATTGAGGTAAGGCCTTCAGAGACAGGGCTTCAAATCCCACACGTGTCCCAGTTTAATGATTAAAGAAGACGGATGTAAAATTGAGGCGAGCGTGTGAAATACACTTATATGAAGTATTGTACTACCCATAAGCACGTCCTTTATAAAATATGTCACAAGGACCAAGCAAGGGCATAAACAGGAAAAAACCAAAGACAGAAACATGATTAAAGTGCCATCTAGTGTATGGATGAGGAGACCACCTTGATGAGCTCTTTAACTATGTTTATATCTTCTTCCTTCATCCTTCGAAGCACAACCTGGCTCAGCTCCAGCTTCCCCATCTCCTGCACTCAGAGAGAGCTTTTTTACGGCGTTGAAAATAATAAAACTGCGAGGTCAAACAGAAATAAAATTGTATCCTAACCGCAGAGAGGTCATTACACACATTTCTGAAAATTGCTTATTCCTATACCTTTTTATGAAATGGTTACTATGAGGAATCGCACTGCCATGCAATTGCAATACATATATAGTGCCTGATGTTTAAACATTAAGCATGTATTGAAAATGTGCTCGTTACGCACCTCAATTCTGACCTCTATTTCTGACTCTTTGACTTTACATGGGAAATCATGAGTAATGCTACCCGCTTATTATAACCGCTAGCAATGCAATGGTGCTACCATTCAATAATTAAGTGCACAAATAGATGTCCATTAACTATATAGACGACATCACAGAGACGGGGTTAGGAACCATGTGGGGATTAGCTTACACAGCACCATCGCATATTTTTATGTTATTACGAATTTCCGAGAAAGGTCGTTCATAATAAATTGGAAATAACTACAAAAATAAAAACAAACAATATGCCTCATAGTCGGAAGTCCCCATACCTTTCATCCAGTTTAATCGGAATGGGGAATCAAAACTGCCTGTTGCTAAACGCAACGTTGGTCAGCTCTTTGGGCAACTAAAACCGAGGCGACGTTTCGAGTTCTACGGCACGAACCCGCAACTTGCGTAGCCGACTTGTTCCACAAGAGCGATTATACGCTGACGTATTTGCGTTAGAGAATACAGCGTAGCCAATCCATCTCGAAGATAGCGGTAGCGTAAGGAACACAGTACGTGAATTCCGACCCTGCGTACGTTGCAGCATATTGGTCATATAACTTCGCTGTTATAAATATGACGTTAGTAACGTAACCGTTAAAATATTCAGGCGTTAGATCATTGCTGCAGCATAATTAGGTACAGTAAATAAGTGAAAACACTGAATCATTATGTATAACTTCGTTTATTTTCATGATCATATCTATATCAATGATACTTAATCCAAGCAAAATATAGACAGTATCATATTCACAAAACGTACTGTTCTCTTAATACACACTCAAATTTGTATTTTTATTTGCTCCAGTCTGCAGTCATTTGAGTGTTATCCATCTTCACCTTTTATTAACCACATGATTTACAGCTTTTTTGCACGAACATTGTTCATATTTTTTTCTTCTGTGGAGCAATTATTTGATCCTATTTCATTAATAATTTATTTATTTTTTTGCTTTCTATCTGAAGCAATATTAGTCCATGGTTTTGCTCCGAGTTAACGTCATTAAATTCTTCATATGCGTCCAAATGCCTTACGGAAATACACAAGCACACACCCTCATACACACACACACACACACAAACACACTCGTTACTTTGCATTGTGTGAGAATTTCTGTGAGAACTTCATTTAGGAGGTGTTAGAAGTAGAAGTAACAGGACCAGCAGTAGAAGTGAAACCTTGAGTGTCACTCTGGACGACATGCTGCATGCTCTCCTTCATCCCACTGCTCTCATCAATCCCTGCCTGTAATTTCACATCGGAGCCTATGTCTTCTTCCATAGCCATCCCTGTACCTCTATCTTCGCCATCTTCACATGTCTCTGTCTTTTCCAGGATACCACTCTCTCCTTCCATGGCTGCTTCTCTTAAGCTGCTGGTGCTGACTTCAATGATAACGATTTCCTCTCCCCCCTCCAACTGAAATATGCCCTCCATAGACCCCTCACCTTCACTAACTGCCCTGCCAGTCCTATTATAAGTGTCCCCTGTGTCTGAGGTATTTTCTTCACCTTCTATTAACGCAATCATCTGAACCCTTTCCCCGGGTCCTGGGGGTACCATCTTCGCATCATTCCCAAGCTCAAATACCACCTCCTGCTGGCCAAGTGGAACCAATGCTTGGGCAGGGCGGCAGTCAAGACCCAGGTCATCTCTCTGAGCTCCCGAGAAAGTGTTTGGAGAATCCTCTTCCCTTCTCTCTCCCTCTGTTTGAAAGTGAAGAACAAACGATTCCCCTCCTCCATCACCCTCTCTTGACATGCCTGACTCCTGTTCTCCTTTATCAACTCCTTCCCAATCTTGCAGTAGATCCAATGAGACCACCTGTTCTGTGACCTTTCTGTCCTGTGTCTCCCCCTTTCCTTGTGTCTGTATCTCCAGGACAAAAGACCCCTCCTTTCCCACTTGCCTTCCATCTCCAAGTCCATCTCCCCCAAACTGTAGCACATAGGACTCCTCTGCTCCACCCTCAGCCTGTAATCTCTCCTTCTCCCCAGCTACCTCTCCCTGCTTCTGAAAGCAGAGGACAAACTGCTCCCCATCAACTGCATCTGAGCATTTCCTATCTGGAGCTGTTGCTGTAGGGTTATCACCCCATGTACTGGACACAGATGGAACAGCCACATTGGACACACTAATGTTTTTGGAGTCTGTCGTGGCTACAGAGGGGGCTGAAAGAGAGGAGGACACAGATGAAGATTGAGGGGTGGGAGTGGACAAGGTAGTGCTTGCAGTTATGGTGGTTGAACTTGCACCAGCAGCACTGCTAGATAGAGTCCCCAGCAGGTTAGATGGAGCTCCTCCAGAAGGTTTGGCAGCTTTTTGCTGCAGGACAGCTTTGGATCTCCGTGGGCGTTTCGGTCGAGGGCTTCTCATCCAGCTGGTTTTTCTCAAATTCTGTGAGTTTGGCACAGCATTCCTGACCACAGCTGATGTGACAGGAGTATTTGTGTTAGTCAGGATGAACCTCGGTTGAGTCTGTATTGTCTGAAATGGAGGGATCTGCATTTGGTTAGTGCCCAGGACTTGCTGTAGTGCAGGTACAGTTTGCACCACAGAGAGGGGCTGTGGGCTTGGAGTAGGGGGAGCAATGGTAGCGGCACTGGAAGTTGGGACAAGGATCAAGCTTGGCTGGTTACCATTAGTGGACTGGCACTGTAAGAGAAGGTAGTTTTGAGACTGAGGTGGAGGTGGTGGAGGTGGAGCTGGTGTTGGGGCAGACAGAGGTATTAGTTGTAGGCCTGTTGGAGTCTGGATCATAAAATAGTTCTGCGATGTATTAGGAGGGATGTCTAAATTTGGTGGAGACAAAATCAAGGTCGACTTAGCTGGGGCTTCAGAAAAGGATATTGTGTTGGCCCCCATGTTTGTGTTTACACTGAGGTTCAGAGTAGAGGACCCCTTGGCTGCCCTGGAGCCATCCTTGGTGCTGCCCGAGCCACCCGTGTGCGTCCGCAGGTGTCGTTGCAGGTAGGAATGCATGACAAACTCCTTCCCACAGAGCTGGCACTTGAAGTCCTTGCGTGCAGAGTGTGTGCGCAGGTGCAGCTGCAGATTAGAGGAGTGCGTGAAGCTCTTGTGGCACTGGCCGCACTGAAAAGGCCGTTCACCCGAGTGTGTGCGCTCATGCTGCTTCAGGTTGGATGTCTGTGAGAAGGACTTGCTGCAGACAGAGCATATGTGAGGCCGCACACCTGAGTGCAGCTGGCTGTGTCTGCGCAAGCAGCTGGTGTTCTTGAAGGACTTGCCGCACTCCTGGCACACATAAGGTCGCTCGCCTGTATGCTGCCGCAGATGGTATTGGTAGTGCGAACTCCACTTGAAGGTAAGTGGGCAGTAGGGGCACTGGAAGGCACGCACACCAGTGTGGACCTGAGGAATAAGAGAGCATGCATATCAGCTGAATCTATTTGTCACTTAGAAATTTTAAAGCTGTCATCTGTCTTCGAACCACTCATGCTCTGTGGGGTTGTTTGGAAGGCCTGGTGCATTTCCCAGGCAACTGAGGGATGATAACTTGGCTACCTCCATGTCTTTGGACTACAGGAGATCAGAGTATTCAAAGGAAACCCAATCAAAATAGTGGAACAAGCAAAACCCCCTCCCCAATAAGGAGGTACAGCTACCCACCAAAGCACTGTGCTGCCCACAGTGTAAAGAAAACTCCGCAATTTTTCCAATATATCCATGAATAAAATGTTCTAAATTAAAGGAGCAGTAAATGGAATGGGAAAGCATTATTGAAATATATAAGGATTGGCAAACCAAGAGTGTTTTCAATTAAAAGGAATTGAGAATGCAGATGTTTTTAAGCATTACTATACCAAAAGGTCGACTTCAAATGTTTTTACAGCTGAAGCGCAGAAAACTTCAGTCTAATTACTACGGCTGCACCAAAACCACATAAGTGGAAATGCGTTAGTGCTGAAATAGTACAGCAACTGTATAAAACTGAGATCATCACAACAGCGTGTCAAACGCAGCAAGAAAACCACAACCTCTGCACTTTGGGGGTGCATGGTATTTCCTGATGTTTAAAACCAGAATCACCCTCAAATATATAATCTCACATCAAATCTTGTCAAGTGTACCCTCTTCACTCCAGAACTATTCACAAAAACCACCTTGGTGCTGGGCAGATCGGAGAGTCAGATGAGTTATGAAAGGCAAACAGCTTTAGAGCAAATTGTCCCGGTGCAGTCCTGCCTGTGAATGACAGACTGTCATACCACAAGGAGGCCTACCACCTGTAGGGGGAGGAGGAGGAGGGGGTGGGGGAATTCCTTCTGGGCCCTCAAAACTTCCCCAGTTGTCCAAGATGTTTTTTGGAGCTCCAACTCAAACCACAGCTGGAGCTACACGCAATGGATTAGCCTCTTCATCTGGTTGATGTGCTATAACATAAAAATGCTCTTCCAGTGTCAATATACTGCTTCTGAGATCAATTATCTGGGAAATTTATGGCATGTGTTTGACTATATACAATGGTCCAGCAGCTGTGACTAGGCAGGCTAATGGTGCTGTAGTCACCAGCCTCCATTTGGACACTCTAGGGAAATTCGAAAACCCAATAGGCTATAGCAGTGTTTCCCAACCTGGTCCTCGGGGACCTACAAAGATGGTCCATGTTTTTGCTCCCTCCCAGCTCCCTGCCAGACAGTCCATATTTTTGCATGGGAGGACAGTCCAGATAGTCCATATTTTTGCCCCGAGAACTGGATTGGGAAACACTGGGGCACTTGATGGGAAGGTCCGACGAGGGGGCATTCCATTTCTGGAACCTGAACTCCTGTTTCAGCCTCTGCAATAAGTACCTGGCAATCTTCTATTGATCAACACTTGGGGACTTGAACCAAACCCAGACTCATCCCGACAACATCCTAATGCTTTATTCTTTTAGGCATAAGGCATGATAAACCCAGGTAGACCCACTGTGACTGTTTCTGGGAGAGGACCCCAGTAGCCAACCCCTTACCCTCTGATGGATGGAGAGTAACGAGGACCTCTTGAAGCTCTTGCCGCACTCTGTGCAACGGTATGGCCTCTCTCCGGTATGATCCCGCATGTGGTAGCGCAGGCCAGACGACCCTTTGAAAGCCTTCCCACACTCGGAGCAGCGGTATGGCCGCTCTGTCAAAGACAGGTTGACAAAGGTCAGTGTCGCTGAACTGGGACAAGAGCAAATGAAAACTACCTGAAGCTGAGATGTGTGGCCATGTCCAGTGACGGACAGAAACCTACCACTGCTGTTGCCGCTGAGGTTCTTGTTACTTCCTCCTTTCTTCTGGCCCTTGTTTCCTCCACGGCCTGGCTTGGCCGTCTCCCTCGTCCCCTCCTCTGTCACGGCAATGAGGCTCACGTGGATCTCACGCTCTGCCTCCTCCCGCTCTCGACCCTTGGCCCCTGGTGAGGTGGGCAGGGGCAGGGAGAGCGAGAGCGACGGTGGACATACGATCTCGGCCTCGGCCTCGGCCAGCAGCCTCTGCTCGGGTGTGTGGGAGTGCTGGTGCGTCAGCAGCGACGACAGCAGTGAGAAAGAACGGTCGCAAGCAGAGCAGCTGAACTGTGAGCGAGACTGCGACTGTGGGTGCGATGGCGAACACGAGTGGGCCTGAATGTGACGGAAGAAGAAAGGGACTTTAAACCAGCCAAAAGACCAGAGAGGGGACAGATCACACCAACTAACTCTCCATTATACAAAAATACACTTACAAGCAAACATAATATCAACTTACTTTCAGTTACTACTTTTAACGAAAGAGATTATATTTATGAGGATTAATTGGACTGTTCATTGGATATTATTGCAAATGCTGCACTTAGAGATAAATGACAATGGTTATTTGATGATACAGTTCCCATAAATAGTGTTGCAGATACATAAGCAGGAATCAAGTTGGTCTAGTTGTTTGCTTTGAGCGACCATTTAATTGAATTCGACTCAAACAATCCTTCATCTATTTATTTAAAGCCAGTAAAAATAATTAACTGAAATAACTGACCATAATTAAATTTTGTTTTGAATTACTGTCTTAAGAAAATAAGGACATATATGTTCTGTTTCCAAGCAGTAAAAAGTATTTAGAATCCATAACCATCACACAAAGATCTCAGGCACGAGGCACACTGTATTATCAAAACTGGGCATCATTATTAGGCAGGATTAACTCAACTGGTCACATAGTCAAAGTAAACAGTGAAACATTACTTTTCCCAAACACGTACCTGACTCAAGTGTCTATTCAAGCCACCCACGGTCTTGAAGTTCTTCCCACAGTAAGTGCACTCTGTAGCGCCCCCTACCCCAGCAGCCGTGCTGGTGGGTATAGCAGTGGCGGAGGGCAGCTGCGGCACTTCTGTGAAGCTCTGCAAGAGGTCAAACTGGGCCTGGCTTTGGACTCCGCCGTCTGAAGCTCCCGGCAAACCCAGCATGTCGGCCGCACTATGGTTATTCTCTGAGCTTGTTGTGGTCTCCACTACTTCCTCGAAGTCTGCTAGCAGAGGCCCCGCCCCCACCAGTGCCACCCCTCCCTCGGCACCAGACTCATCACCAGCCCCGCCCCCTCCCTCATCTGTCTGCCCCAGGGCTCCCAGGTGTAGAGCCTGGTGCTCCTCCAGTTCCGTGTGTGTGCTGAAGGTCTGGCTGCAGCCTCCACAACTGTAGAGCAACACACCGGCGCCCCCAGTCGTCACATCAACATCAGCGGTGACGTTCTCACCCGGGGTGAGGGTCAGCTGGGGCATGAGCGCCGGGTTCTGGCTCGGGGCATGGTGTGAAAGGAACACCTCCCCAACCCCCACTCCCACGGCAGCCTCCTGTGCCACCAGTCCGACGACGTCAGTGATCCCAACCTCCACGCCCACCTCCACAGAAGTTGCACTCTCTGTAGGCGGGGCTGCCTTGCCCCCACCAGACCTCCCCTTACCCTCCACGTGTGAGATCCGGTGCAGTGCCAGGTTGGACGAGTGGGTGAAGGAACGGCCACACTCACTGCAGATATAGGGCCTCTCACCCGTGTGGATGCGCATGTGCTGCCTCAGGTTGGTGGACTGCGTGAAGGCCTTGGTGCAGACGGCGCACACATACGGCTTGAGGCCCAGGTGCACATTCTTGTGCCTACGCAAGCTGCTTGAGTTCTTGAAAGCCTTGGGACACGTGTCACAGGGGTACGGGCATTCACCTGTGTGCTGCCGCAGGTGATACTGGTAGTGTGAGCTCCACTTAAAGGTGAGTGGGCAGTAGGGGCACTGAAAGGTCCGTAGACCAGTATGCACATTGCGATGGACCTGCAGACAGAGAGGCAAAAAGAGTATAAGCCAAGGCAAAAATAAAAAAACCTAATTAGAATTTCGTTTGCCTTCTAAAGAAGATCCATTCTTTAATTCAAAAAATGCTGAGTACAACATATTGAAAGGACCTCCCCAGCCACAAATACAAACAATTCACCTGTAAAAGTGATGAGCGTTTGAAAGCTTTACCACAGTCTTCACACTTGTAAGGCTTCTCACCTGAGTGTGATCTAAATCAAAAAGGACATGTCTTCAATAATACTTAACAGCTTGGTCCAATAGTCATGGGCAAGAACCCCATGGAGATGATGGGTAATTGGGTTAATGAACAGAACAAGACATGGCTAGTTCCCTGCTGTGTCAGGTAAGCAAAGAAGCCTGAGGGCACCCTACCTCTGGTGGTAGAGCAGGGCAGAAGAGCCCTTGAAGGCCTTTGGACAGAGGTTGCAGCGGTAAGGCCGCTCATTGTTGTGGCTGCGTTGATGGTGCGCCAACCTGGAAGACCATTTAAAGCTCTTTCCACAATCCAGGCACTGAAAGGGGTGCTCTGGATTCTGCGGCGCAGAGGCAGACTGGACAATCTCCACACCTGTGAGTACCACTCGACTAGCCCCCTTCTCCAGCTGCTGCACATTCTCCCTCTCCGCATCCTCATCTCCCTCGTCGGCTGCTGCCAGCAGGGGAGGGAAAGGGGAGAGCGAGGCGCGGGGCTCTGATGGCAGGAGCTCTGTCTGTACAACTAACGTGGCAACAGTGTTGGCCATCCTGTTTCCAGGCGTGGGCATACACAGGATAAACAGTATCAACCTTCCTTCTGCATGTCTTTTGTGGGTCTGTGTTTTGCAGGATGACTGTTCTTTCCGTTGCTCTGAAGCTTCCACCCCTTTCTCATCTTATGCTGGGGTCTTGCGTCACTTTCCGTGATTGGTTATTGCCTGGTTTGCACCTTTATGGATGAAAGTGGATTCATATTAACGCAATAGAAAAACACAGATAAAATACAACACCGCATATCTAATGTAACATCGAGCATACAACAACCATGAAACCTGGTCCCCAATACCCCACTGGTCATGCAATGTAACACTGTAAAGAAGCACTAACTAATATCTTTCTATAGTAGTACTGGCTACATATGATTTCAATTCCTCATATAAAAATATTTTAATAAAAATTTAAATAACTATTTTATCATTAATTTAACTGTGTCCTATAACTGTAGGTACGAGTAAATTGTCCAATTAATCCAGCTAGTGGTAGCACGCTTTCCACGCACTTTGATTGTCGGCCAATAAAACTAGCACCTTCCCCTTTAAATTTCACCTCCTCCCCTTCCCTCCTCCCTCACCTTTTTTTGTATCTGTCTGTCTCTATCCTTCGTCCCCGAAATCGGTTTCCCAAAACACACAAACATATTCATACACATTTATGAACCCACCTCCACGGCTCAAACCATGCCAAAGATATGAACAGGATTTATGACAGAAAACAATCCTCTGTCAACCGAACCCCAACAAAACCGGCCTTCCTCAATCAATTTGTCTCGTTTCATGCGAAATAAAAGAAAAACGATCTATGATATTTAGCATCGACAGGCTTAATAACAAAGTGTTAGTCCGACACTTTTAGTTTTAAGATTATTTATATTGTTGTGGTATATATCTACAAAGAACTGAATCCGCAGTGTTCGACCATACAACCTTAACAATAATATCGAGCACAAACTAACTAGCAGTCACCCGCCCGCTGTCACCTCGCAACAACGCAGAAATCTATTGGTTGACCGCGGCCCTGCTTCTGGCGTTTTCATTGGTTTAACATCACAGTTAGTCTTCCCTGGCAAGTGAAATACTTGCGACAATAAATGGAAAATTGGCAAAATAAAGTAAAGATGTAGATTCGTAGTTCTTTTTTTTATATATCGTAGATGAACATTAAAGCAATGTTTTCGCCATTTTCTTTATTTGTTTCTTACGTTCGTACATTTTTTGTGTTTTTCCCCAATAAAACGTTTCACATTTCGGTTCATCGCTTTATGCAAACCATACCTTACTTGTATATGAACATTCATTTTAGTTGTAACACAGTACTACTTAGCGTCAATATTTTAAATAACAATGATGATCGTGATGAGAATAGCTCATACATACGACAAAATTACAAAAGTCGTGCTTCCACGCGAATCAATAAATAATAAACCTTGACCTAAACGTAATAAATAAAAAATACTGTACCAAAGTTTTAAAAACTGAGAAAAAATACTGATACCGAGATACAAATATATTGATACAAATTGAAACTCGCAGAATACAATACATTATATGCTAGAAAAATGACAGTACAATAGAAAAAAATGCAATGTAATGCAATATGCCTTTTACACTGTATTACAAATTCTGAGTGTTTTATTAAACACAAATACAAAAATATTATTATTAATTTAATCAAAGAACATACTCTATATTGCACAGAGTACATGTTTACCTCCAAATACTAATCCAGGATCAGGTAACCAAAATATAACCATAACCAAACTGTGCAAAAAAGATTCTGAATCAGTTTTAGGAGGTAATAACTACAGATATTCGTATATATACATTACATGTTTATGTTTGAAGTTGCTACTAGTTAATTTGGCATGAGTCTGCTCTAACTAAATGTTATTCATAGCCAGTGAACGCTGATCTTGAGGAAAACTGATCTTGGATCAGCATCTAGCAGCAACTTCACCCAACTTCCACATGAAAACAGAAAGAAAGGCTGCATTTCCTAGTCTATTGCTACATTTAGCAGCAGCAGTATAAACACAACTGCTGATTAAATACTAAAAAAGAAAAGCATGGTTTAAACAATGATATATTTTGACATACAATCAATTGAATTTTGAGGTTCTGTGAACCCAATAAGTGCTTCCATAACTATCTCTCTTTATTTTAATAGAGTGATAGAAAGCTTGGCCAGAGGAAGTGTTTGAAGAAATCTTTCATCTTAATTCACACCTTAATGCTACAAATTAAGTAACAATTTCAATGATAAGATACAGAACAAATAAATAAAATCCTCAAATAAATAACTAATATAAATAAATAAATAAATAGATAGATAAATAACACAAATTGTCATGAACAAATCATGGAAAAGGGGGCAAAGCAGAATGTCCCCACAGTCATTGTGGAGAGAGCATTGGCACATGAAGGCCTGCAGGCGTAGCTGCACCGGCTGTCCGCCCAGTCAGCCGTTAATTTTTCAGCTTGAGGCTGAGTAAGACGCGCAGTGTCCAGTCACAGAAGAGGCGGAACTGCTGCAGAATCTCGAGGGATGACTGGACTACTTCCCACTGTGACACAGGAATGGACGGCAGAGATGGAGAAGGGGTGGGTAGTCGTGTCACCTCCAGTTTTGCCATCTTGAGGAGGGAATAAGGTGAAAGTGACGTGACATTAATTTAAGAAGCAATAATGGCAGGGGTGCATCCAGGGCACACAGAATCAAAAGGGGCCACTTTACAATAAGGCTACCCATATAAAGAGTTTAAGAATGGTTTATAATCTGGTTATTAATTAGGTTGCAACATTTTGTAAATTATTAATAGATAACTTTATACAAGTTATAACAGTTTTTTTTATTAATAATTTACTAACGCTCACAAGTGGCAAAAGAGAGCCCTATTGTAAAGTGGTATCCATCAAACACTGGGCAAATTAGACACCAATTAACTGAGCATATCTTTAGACTGCAGTAGTAAAACAGTGAAAAGCTGAGCAACAAGAGAATCTGTACCTTATGTGGAGAAGGGATGGGATTGGAAGCATCTACAATGGTAGTGTAAGGAAGCAGCGCTACAGTGCTAGTGCTAAGTAGTAACAAGTAAAAGCAGCAGGAATGAACACAGCAGAGGTACATAGCGGGATGGACAAAATAAGCAGTGCCCACCTGTCGCTGGAGGGACACCCTGAGCGCCTTGAGGAGATGTATCAGCTCTCCTAGTTTAGCCAAGGCAGCATTCTCGTGTTTCTTTGTCGCATTGTTCAACCAGTCAAAATGGAGGTCAAACAGCAGCAGATCTGCGTGGAGCTGGGCCAGTGTTGACTTCACCTGTGCATGGGGGAAAGAGCATTTATACCTAGCTCTGCTCCAGTAGCAGGTGTATGTTATATGAAAGGGGAGAGTTTTGTACCTCCAGAGAATTCAGATCTGTTGCTTTGCTGGTTATTGTTGGAAGTGTTTTGAACCTGCGTTCAATATCAGTGGCAATGACATGATTTTCCTGAAACAGAAAAAAGATATATATTTGTGACATCTTCAAGAAATGAATGAATTGTGCATAAATAAAACTGATACAATCTCTACAATGTTCTGTCATAGAATATTTCATACTACATGTAATATCAATGTACACTAGTTTTCAGGGACATGGTACCTTGTCAGGATCAGCCCCAGCCCTGCCCCTCTCATCATAACATGAAACAGGCAATCCTGTTTCATGTTAGCTCCTTATGTTTCAACTGTTCCATGGGCTACTGCATGGCCCTGAGGAGGCCACCACATCTCCAGAGCCCATCCCTGGGGAGACCACCATGTTTCCAAGATCCTGCCCAGGGAAGGCTATCGCCTCCCCAAGCTCCTACCCAAGGGTGGCTGCTGCATCCCCAGAGCCCTGTCTAGGGGAGGCTACCACATCTCCAAAGCCCTAAACAGGGGAGGCCGATGTATGTCTAAAGCCCTTCCCAGGGGAGGCCGCTACGTCTCCAGAGTCCTGCTGAGGAGAGGCCACCATGTTTCCCTAGACCTGCTGAGGAGATGTCAATGCGTATCCAGAGTCCTACCCAGGGGAGGCCTCCGCATCTCCAGAACCCAGCTTTGGGAAGGCTGCTGCATCTCCAGAGTCCTGCCCAGTAGAGACCGTCAAATCTCCTAACCCCTGCTCTGGGGAGGTCACCGTGTCTCCAGAGCTCTGTCCAGGTGAGGCTGCCACATATTCAGAGTCCCTGCCTTTGTGGTTTCCATTCATCCTTGTTCCATCCTTGCCAGCTCCTGTGGTGCTGCCGCTCAGCCCAGCCATGCATCCTCCAGTTATACCCACAACGGTTCCCTCTGCCCATCCTTCTATTTCTCTCCCCGTTCATGGTTAAATCCCCAGTGTTCTGTAGTCGTCCATCTGATACTTCACTTCCTTAGATGTGCCCCTTTGTTTGTTCCCTTACTTTCCCACCTTTTTACAATCAGCCCCTGCCCTCTTTCATTATGTCATTTCCCCTTTTGGCCAGCAGGTGTCACTGGTCATCCCATTTGGTATTAGCTCCTTTTGTTTTTTCTATTCCCTGTGCTGAGGATTAATGGGCTGAGCAGGTGTCATCCAGGCCTCCCTTTCCATTTTGAGCTTAAGGCTGGCCAGAGGTCATTGAGTCAGTTGCATTGTCTTGCTGCTTTGTGTTTATACCCAGTTTGGTTGTGAGTATTTGTTACCTGATTGTGTGTTTGTAGCTGTTGTTGCCCCATGTTTGCTACTGTTCTGCTATAGTTGATCCTATGTTGCTCCATTCTTGTTTCTGTGTTGCTTCCTGCCTTAGTTGTTGTCATTTACCTGCTTTTTTCACCCCTAGTGGCTCCTTTTGTATTTTGTTTTGTTAAATTCCCTTATTTTGTTTAAGCCACAAGGTGGGTCATCCTTCATTATGCCTGTCCATAACGGGACCTGTTTGCTGGATTTAACTTAAAAATGTTAACAATATAAGTTGGTGACATGAAACCACAGGATGTTTTTGAAAGTGGTACGAAAACATATCCTGTGACTAAGAGCCGAGAATATGGAATAGACAACACAAGACCTGAGGGAAACTCCAGGATCAAGAATAAAAAAAAAAAAAACGCATCATTATGGAGCGCGCTGGAGGGATATATACATTTCTTATGATGACCACTGGACGGAGACAAAGAGCACTCTGCTGATTTTGCTGATTAAACAGTCTCAAAACTTGTTTCTTGGTAGCTGTGATAATGTAAATATGATAGTTAAATGCATCGTCTAATACATAATTTACATTTAATCTGTATTCAAAAAAAAAAAATCACACATATGTGACTTTAGCGAATGCACACAAATAAACCAAATAAAGAAGTTCAAGCATAAACATGTAAGTTGTTCTTTCGCATTTATGCAGCATGGTCACTGTTTTGATTGGTGTCCGTTATATTTTACAGATATCGTGACTATGCAGCAGAATACTGTTTTGAAAATGTATTCGTTTTTTTTTTTTTAAAGTACGAAATCAGGAGAAATTAACCAAACCGGGACGCATAATAGCGGTGATTGTCATCAGGAAGTTCTTTTCAGTCCAACAGCACAACATAATTACAAGACGTGTGAATTTAAATTTCCCAACGGTTTGCCTAAATTCCTGCTTTCTCGCTCGTACAAAGTGTATGTCCCCTTGCATGCTGTTCCATCTAGTTGCGTCGTGTTTTTTTGCGTTTTGCTCGTTTTGGCCTCTCATCTGATTTTTTTTCCCCACTCCTGTCTTAATTCCCACTGGCTTGTTACTACTATGTTATTCACTGAAATCCTGATGTTGATGCATTGATTACTTTGAAATTCTTCTTTCGTATTTTTCCGCTGTGTCGGTTATTGTTCTCCTCTTGCCCATTCCAGCTTACTCCAGCTACACCACTTTCATTCGGTATCATTCAGGACTCTTTTTTTTTGTTCTTCTTATCCGAGTCTTCGCTGCATCTCGGATCATTACCTCGTTCATAACAACCCCCCCACCCCGCCGCCCAGCTCCATGTCACAACCACGATCTCTTCTTCCTGAATGCAAATTCTGGAATTTGATAAATCTCTGATCTCTATCAAGGTACTTTGCTGTGGCGACCAAAAACTAAACATTAAACAGCACACCAACACAAACCAACCTATTCACAACACCCAATGCACACAGTAACACATTCACACATCTTTACACAGACATACAGTCACATGTGCATGTACACTCACGGGCACTTTATTGCTTTTTTGCAGGGACTTTCCGCTGACTTCCATTCTATTTTTCTTTCCCAGCCTTGACCCCTACTAAATGGAACTCCACACAAGGAGAAACCAAAGTAAATGGTTCATGTCCTTGAAAACTGTTGCGAAAATATTTTCAAAGTGGCATTCCCAGTAAATTCCCTTGATGTCACTCGTTTATTATTCGATCGTGCCCGGGCATCTGGAATCCATATTAGCAGGTACTCGCAGACGCATAACCTTCGGAAGCTTTCGGACAGCTTGATACATAGTAGCAAGTGCATATAAACACACGCACGCACGCACACACACAACAGTACTCGAAAAAGAAGGCACAAATGACAGAATACCGTGCATAAATCCAATGCATGCAAAAGCATACGCATGCAAGCACAAGAACGTAGAATTATACGTGCGACTTCAAAACAAGCAAATCACCAACAACACCCACAATATTTGCATTTACAACTTTCTTGCATACCTGTTTCAACCCGACTTTGGCAAAAGAGGAAAGGTAGTGGAAGTTAAGCAAAATCAGTTTGAGACTCCATGCCAATGCTGTCCAAATAGTAACACAAATCTTTTTTTTTGTCTGTGCTTAGTCAGAGTCTAGTCAGATGATCACCTGTTGCCGAAACACCTTGAGCCCTTAAGAAATTTACTGTGTTTGGGTTAGATATGCACCAAACCAAATCACTCGAAGGACTGAAATGTATCCTGAGTTTTGGCGTGCAAAACTTCTAAAAACGATTCCACTCAGTTTCACTTGAGTTTTAAAATGCGCAGTCACCAATGTATTACTTTTAAGTTTATCGTTGAATTAAAAGCTTTGTTATCAAGATTGACATATTACTTTTCAATCGAATGTCAATATATATACACTGTTGCTGTTGAAAAGGTCCACTACAGGGGTGCAACACTTCAATAAAGGAAAACAACGTGAGTAAACTCACCAAGAGATCCTGGGTTAATTTAAGCAGATGCCTCGTCTGATTGGTCAGTATCTCAGGGTCAACAGTTCGACGATGGTGGACAGGAGTCGGAAATGACAATGACAGGGGGGTCAGCAACAGTAAGATGGCCAGTTTGAGGGCGAAGGCAGTCCACACTGAAAAGGAAGAACAGAAAAAAATCTAATGTGCATAAAATCTGGGAACCGCTGGTATCAGTGACACTTCTGCAGCCCCCCTAGTAATCATGGGGATACCCCTCAGTCGGGAGTATCAGTGTGCTGCTCATACAAAACAAAATTCCTCATACAGAAATACGTTTTAGATATGAATCTTGATAACACATTTTGAATTAAGCCATTAAGCAACTATCGACCTGCCAGCTGTGTCAGGAGGTACTCGCAGGTACCTTGTTAAAAGCGCTAAGCAATTACAAGTAGGATAACTGTACCTACTTGAACTATTGTTTTTTTGAATCAAAACAAAAAACTAAACTCAATGAAACAAACGAATGGACAAACACAGAGACTACAGAATAGTCAACCTAGCAGACATTAGATGTTGAAGTTCAAATACCTTATAGCAATACGACAATTAAACGGGTTTGAAAAACTGCATTCAAAACACTTACATTTCATATTTCCTCGGTCCGAGATAAAAATAAATAAGCAAGCAAATAATAAATAAATAAATATAAATAAGCAAATGAAGGTTGTGGAAAAATAAATATTGAATGACTACGACTCCAGGACGTGTCACGTGCTCCCAAATTTCTTCTGGCTCTTTTACTCTCCGCAGGGCAAAAGACGAATGAATGAATGAAAGAATATTTGTGTGGGTGAGACAGATTTTTTTTTTTTTAAAAAAAACAGCTAATGATAAAGTTTTTGCCTTTATAAAGTTATACCAAAATTCCGTTTATCTTTGAGAAGTAGGTGAAAGAAACAGACGGACAGAAGGAGAAAACTACAGATAGATGACTGCTTAGAAAGAGAAGGATGTGAGTGTGTCTTATTTTTCGCGCAGTGAAATGTTTAGGCTTGTTAAAACTTCCTTTATAAAGACGTCGGCTGTATGACACATCGCCTGAGTCACCATTTCATTCATAAAACACACACACAGACACACATAGACACACACTCTCTCTCTCTCTCCCTCTCTGTCTCTCCCTCTCTCTTTCCTCCTCCCTCGTCTCGCTGCGCGGTGTGTCTTTTGCGAAATTTTACAAAATGTTCCGCTGTTTTTTTCTGCTATGTATCACTTTCCCTCTTTATATCTCAGAGTCTGTCTGTCGATATCTCTGTGCACTTCCTCTGCACCCCCTCACATTTTCTGTCTATCAGATCACCTATCGGTATATCTTTTCATCTCTAAATCTCTTCCCCTCTCTGTCTATCTGTAAGACCATTGTTTCATTTTACATCAGGCTATCTCCAGTTCTCTGTCCTTTCTCTTTCTTTGCCTACATCTTTCTGTATTCCCCCCCCCCCCCCCATGTCCTTATGAAAAGATTTCATAAATCATGCTCTTCTTATTTAATGTCTCTGTTATGTTGCCCATGAAAATATGGTGTGAAAACATAGATGAAATATGCTGTTAATAGAAGTCTATACCTGGACCAAATGGCAATGTTAGTCTTCTGCTCAAACGATTTCCCAACCATCTTAATCTTTCAGTGACACATCAGGGACATGGGGTTAGGGGTTGAAATGAGGCTGTGAGCTGGATTAGAAAAACAAATGCTAGACACCGCAGGACGTGAGTCGCGACACACTTACACAGAGAAAAAGTCCAGGTTAATGCAACATGCACCCAGAGACGGCCTGCTCTGGAAACTGTAAGTCAGGTGCAGCTCAAGGAAGCCCGCCAATGCGAAAGGTCAAAGAGGCAAGGCTGACTTTCCAGTCAGCAGTATGGGTTAATGAAGCGAGTGTATCCTGACCAACCTGACTGGGCCCCAAAGGGGAAATGTGTGTGCTAGGGTGGCCGCGGTGGGGGTTGGAGGGGGGGTACTGGTAAATTGCTGCGCTATAGTTTGCCGGGCCACAAAGAAGTAGTGCAGTAGATGAGGCTTGGAGGAATAGATGAGTGTGAGGGTGGGATGGCGGTAGATATTAACACACTCCTTCTTTTCATTTCCCACATCAAAGACTTCTTTGAAGGCACAGCTGGGAAAGAATAAAAGAAAGAGTGAACATAAGTGAACTTAGTCACTCTCCCTCTTTCTGTCTGCCCTTCTTAGTGCAGCTGCTGGTGGTCCCTTGTACAGTAGTAGCTCCTCATACTCGTGTCAACATGCTGACGCTAGCGCCCCCTACCACCCATCATGGGTGCTGCAATGTCATGCCAGAACGCGCACCTGCGTGCCACTTTCATATCCCTCTCAACACATCGGCACACTCCTGCCCAGCTCACGGATGACAGCTGAATGCGTTCATCCTCAAATAAATCACTGTCTCAGGAAATGTTTGATTGACCAAACCACTGGTTCTACGCTTGCCTGAGGCTGTCAGTTGGTTGCATTCCCCCAGCAATGACAGAAAGTTTACGCGGTCCGGATGAACGAAAATCGTAATGTAAATCTTACCGCTACATTTGCACGACGATAATGATGGGATGTCAGCTTAATCACCCAGGGTTACTACAGGCAGTCAAGTATTCAGTCTGGAACAGTATAAAGTGTAATGAGCCATAAACACTCCATTATAGGTTAGGTTGATGTCTTTTAAAGATATTGTGGTGAACCTTAAATATCGTTTTCGCTTGTGATTTTTCAGTTGTAAATTGAAAGTTTAACCAGGACAGAAGTGCAGTGCTAGTGAAGGTAGTTCTTCCTGGACGGGCACACTGTGCTTACACGTGTTTCCATGTCCAATGCCTCAGTGTTCAGTGTGACGCCGGACGTTTAACTTGACATGACGCAACACGGGAAATGTAGACGCTGCTCTAGTGAAGGACTTATGTTAGCAGTTATAAATTACATGCAGCTGTCATTTTAACGTTTCCTCATCGTTAAGTGGGAATTCCGCTGCGCCGCAGATTAAGCACAGGCATCTTTGTTCAAAGAGCTGTGAGGAAGCGGAGCCGTTAAGTGTTAACAGGGACTTTTTTTTCCATGAAATGCCACTCAACAGGACCTGACCTACACAACCCGCTTCCCAGCTGTGTGAGGGTCAGCAGAGTGGGAATCCATTGCACTAAATCTTATCACCCCCCACCCCCAGCCCCTTTCGACGTCAGAGAGCAAGTGAGTGTTTTAATGGTTTTGGGGGGGGGGGGGAAAAATAATAGTGACACAGAGAAGAAAAGCCATTGAGCAATGAAATGACGTCTTTCACTCTCCCTTTCTCACATTCAGTAATCAGTACTAGCCTGCCTTTTTGTTCCTGTTCCAGGGTGTATCCTGTATGATCCAGCAGACCTCCATGACCGACCGGAGCTTGATGCTTCCAGAAGCTCCCCAAAATGGTCACATGACCCTTGCCCCTTCTCATCACTAGCATGACGGACATCTTCATTTTCCTGTCTAACAGCATCAGGCCTGGCCCTGGTTCTGGGGCATGTTTTCATTTGCTGACATGTGGAGAGTTTTACATGACACCACCCCCCCCCCCCACACCACTGAAACTGTGCTTATGAGGCATATTTTATCAGGAAGCTGCATATTTTATAGGGATGTTTATAAATGAGTGTCTGTCCAACATTCCCCCCCAGCCGCTCCTCACGTTCCTCGCCCCATCCTGACCTCCCTTTCCAGCTCATCCTGCATCTCTGAGTGAGGAAATCTTTCAATGAAGACGCTGAAGCAACAGGTCAGAGTCGAGGAGGGGTTGGGGGGGGGAGAGGTTGGGGGACAGCCAAGCGAGTAACAAGGAACTTTTTACTGTGCAAACACTTTCCATTTATGCCTCCCTCACTCTCTGCTGCTAACATGCTGCCCCTCTACGTATGCTACAACTTTCGCTCTCTCTCTCCTTCCGTCTTGCCCGCTCCCTGTCTCTCTCCTCTTCTCAGCCGCTCTAAACATTCTTTCCTCCCTTGTCACTGTATGTTTCCTGTCTGCATCCCTCTCTCCATCCCTCTTTTTCTCCCCCTGGTATAGGAGCTCTAGGCGAAGTATCCGGTGCCCACAAGCGGCTTGACGCCATACAGCTGCCGCACTTGTTCAACCACACAAACAAACCAAATGTCAGCTGGCTTCTTCAATTTTATCAGCGGGCCTGTGCAGGACATCACCC
>JAODKE010000146.1:2462852-2476977 GCA_026779605.1 Mormyrus hasselquistii
ACTCCGACTACACGCTGCGTAAAGAAGTGCTTCCTTAAATCTAGCTTGAAATGTTCTCCCGCTAATTTCCACCTATGACCACGAGTTCTTGTATTTGAACTAATGCTTAAGTAACTACTTTTAAATGATTTGACTCGTCTGGGTTATGAGAGCTTGTTAAGTTTTATGGGCTTAATGATGTAAGTACAGTTTCCATTTATTGTTAGTCTTCTCTCACCTCTCTCCAGCAGAGTGTTGAGCAGGGAGGTGTTGGTGAAGAAAAAGAGGTAGCCGAACGTCTGAGACGTCAGGGGAGGTGAGAGACACGCATCCCGGGAGAGCATCAGAGAACGTCGATAAACCTCCACCAAGCCAGCGACAGTGGGAGGAAGTGTGGATACATCGTCCTCCGGCTCTCCTTCACTCCCCACCCTTGTACTTTGCACCTTCGTTCCCTCCTTGCTTTTGTCTTTCTCCTCACTGGAAAAAGGATTGGTGTCGAGGAGTGCCGGAAGGAAAGAGTAGAGGGTCTGGTAAGAAAAGAGAGAAACTGACATAAGATGTTGAGCAAAGTCCTCAAGGTTTCGCGTTCTCAGAGCATTCACACCCTGGGTCAATGAGACGTCGTTAGCTATGTGGAAAGCAGCCTCTGCAGCTCTATGCGTGCCCACTCACTTTAGTCAGGTGGTACACACACTGCTGGAAGGTATGCATGATGACATCATCAAGCAGAGCCAGGGCCTCTGAGCAGGTGTCCATGTCAGCTGATATGATGGGATCACCTGGAGCTGAGACGCATGAAAATGACAATATGCCCTGTCAGAACTGAACCCTACTACGTTTGATATTTAGTCTCAATGTTCAATAAATGTCCTGTAGCACTACGTTTAAATGGGCTGAAGTGAGGATGCAATGAGGATCTGAGAAGCAGAATAGTGTCTGCCGATGCTGAAGGGTGCAATCAGGATATGATTACTCTGCCAACCATGGGATTTGAACCACAAGCTTTTTTTCATGGGCACAGAACCATAAGCCACTGAGCAACACATCAGCCTATATTAGGGTTAGTGTTTTACAGACAGAGGTTGAAGATGTTAAAAAGAATATCAATATCTTTCTTTGACCTGCACATATTGAAGTAGAGGTATATGATGTTTAAATGTTCAAAAGGGAATATAAAAAACAGCAAAGCAAGTTTTCTCCTCCTCACCCTCAAATTCCCATTCTTTTTCCATTGCCTCAACTTTGACCTGGAAGAAGTTTAGAAGCTCTGTGGCATTGGACATCCAGAACATCAATGGTCGAAGGTCAGAAGACACCTTCTCTATACTTTCTATGGTTGCTTCAACTCCCTGATCTGTGGAACTAGATGTAGATTCACTGTTTAGAAGGACACCATAACTGTAACATAATAATAAAACATAATAATAATTTTCATTAAATAATTTCCAAATAATTTTTGTTTTCCCCTGTATTGCATTACTGCTTGCATGTGTAATCAACTGAACTGCATCAATTACTATAGAGAATAAATTAATAAAATATAGGAAAGAGAAATTCACCACTAAGCATAAAAATATGAGGATTATGGCAATAAATTGTCAGTCTTCAGTGAATTAATTAACATACCAAAAGAAACACAAGTCTATGCTACAAAATACAGGAGTAAGATAATTCTCTGAGCAAATTGAGAATGTGAAAGCATACTTCTGTGTTGGATGCTGATCTCCAAATTCTTTAACTTTATCCTGAAAAAAAGGTCAGAGATATTAGTTGATTCTCCATAACAGAGACCAAAAATTCAAGATTGTCAAGTGATTTATGAATTCCTCAATTCATGTAACAAATAAGTGCCTTCATTTAATTTATTACATTTGATTGTAATCTGCAGTTAATCCGGACTTGTCTTAGACCAATTTTAATTGGGATCTTGTTCGTATAAGTGTTTAAATACCACAATGTACATTTATACGGTTAAAACTGTGTCTGGCAGACCCACCCAGACAATCCCCTTGATTTGATTGGCCGCTTTGAGCATAAGTTGTGGAATCAGGGCAGGATCCAAGTCCTTGGAAGCATAATCAATCATCACTGACAGGAGATATGCGGGTGCGAGGGCTCCGCCCCCTGAGTCGGGTGAACAATTCTTGGAGATGATTTCCTGCAGAATGGTGGGAGAAGGTCGTATTTTTTTACACACAGAAAAACTGGCAAATGAATAAAAAGCTGGCGGCGTGCAACACGTTGCTGCCTGCTACGGCCTGAGGGACAAAGAGTAAATTAAACAACTTTGCCGAATTCATATTTTTTCTGCAGGATTCTCACGTCTTTTATTTTGTCATTTGGTCAGGCTGCTTGATACTTGATACACTCCAGTTTGATGCTGTAGTCTAGAGTAGTGCACAGGGCAGAGGTCACTTGGGACAGTGTTATATTCTGGGTTTTCTTGATTTCAAACGCTGCTATGACCTGCAAAACAATTTGGCTGGTTCTCTGCGATTCTGATCCTGTTTCGTCTTGTATTCTTAATTCCCACCGTCTAGCATTTTTTGGAACCAGGACACACAGATTCTCTTACAACTTGAAAGCTGTCAATACATAGAGGAATTCAATGATCTGCCTAAGGTTTTTCCCCATTATTCTGTAATCCAGTTAAACAATTATGCAAGGTGAATTGTAGAAAAATCCCACAGTTTATCACTGTGTACAGATCTTAACCCTCCACTGACCTGTAAGAGGGTATCGGCATATCTAGGGTCGAACTTCAACACAGCGTCTGTGGAGCTCAGGTACTGGCGGAGAGCTTCCTGTCTGTCCACCAGGCCTGCTGGGCAGCAGAGGGGGGGGCCCTCAGACTGCCAATGCCGGGGGAAGGCAAGTGGAGGGGCTGGGACCACACGCGGGTCGCGGTACAGGAAAAGGAAATGGCCACCCAATCCAAGCAAGTCCCCCGGCTTCAGCTCGGCCTCCCGGTACAGGGTGACCCCATTGTGAGTGACCATCGCGCCCCTAAATGGGCGAACGAGAGCTGAAAGACAGGGGGAAGGCAGGTTGTTGTTTGCTTCTGCACTCACTTTTCAGCAGATGTTGTGTCGTCTCCTCCACTTTAGGAGGACAAGGTGACCTTTTGGCACAGCTACCTTGCTTTGGAGAGTGGCCTGGGACGGCCGAATCTCGCCTGACCAGCAGGTGGCGGGGCAGTAAGTCTGGGCCAGACAGAAAGGTGTCCACTTTCAGGAGCCTTGAACCCTTCTTCTCTAGCTCTCTCTCCTTCTCTCGTTCCCGGGGAGCTGGTTTCCGGCCAAATACATGCATGTGGCCAGACATGATGTACAGCACAAAGTCCTGAACAAATGAAAGAAAGAATCCATTACGGTCTGAAAGAGGAGGCTATGATACAATCTTAACTTACACAGAATGCATTGCTGCTACCCGTATTATTTTGCAGCAAATCAACACTGAAGTCTGTGTGAGGTCATTTTATATCAGGGTATGATGTAAACTTGTGAGTGTTTTTACGCCTTGGCTTTTCATGCATCATCCATCGTGCTATTGTGATGCTGCAGAGCTATTCTGGACAAGATTATCTTGACTGAACTATCTTGGTTGAAAACATTTCCTCTAGGTGAAGAAAATGATGGCATGCAATGATAAGCGAGATGGAGGCATGACATAATGTACTTAAGTTTAAATAGAAATATTTAATGCAAGTCTAGCCTTGCTCTGGTCATAGCCCTGCAGCAACAGGAAGTAAGGGCAGTCTGTTGGTGGAAGAATCAGGCTCTGTGACATCACTTCCAGGTCACAGGATGGAGTGTTCTTTTCTTCCTCTGTTTCCTGGGCTTGTCTGCTCCCTTCACTCCCAGCCTACAATACAAGGTAACAGCAGCATAACTGTAATACCCCACTCTACTACGCAGACCTTCTCCTTTCCATTATCTTCTATCTCTATTTTCCACACCTCCTCAGAGTCTGTCGCTATCATGCTCATAATATTCTTCCTGTCGTGAATGCTGCCACTGCCACCCACAGCGCTGCCTGCTTGCCGGGAGTCCTTGCTAGCATGGTTGCCATGGCGACGCCTCAGGCTCAGGTTCATGTCACTGATGCTCCTCCTCAGCTCCGTGTTTCTCCCCCGGTGTCCACGCTCACTCTGCTCGGCCCCTCCCCCTGATGCCATGCGGCTCCGCCTCCATCGCACCCCTGTGAGAAGGGCACGGGATTGGACCCATGAGTTGTACTAATGGAAACAGACATTACCAATAAGGGGGTTCCCATGGGATTCCAATCACTATTCTCCATGCATCTTGGGAATACCCCTACCTCCATAGCCATCTCCTTCTTTCTCTCGTTCCCTCACTTTCTCCATTTCTTCCCTCTCGTAGTCTTCCCTTTTCTGGATCTCGAACCGACGCTCGAATCCGTCCTTCGGCCTCCACATGTCGATCAGAAGCAAGGGACACTCCCAAGGGGCCACGCCCCTCCTGCATTCTGTCTGCCAATGGACGGCACCATCAGGCTGCTGGATGGGTTTCCCGATGACATCACACAGAAGGAAATCCTCAGGGCTGTGTTTAGAGGCAGCTGAGAGGAAATGGAAGGAGGATGGGTGAGGACGCCAACGTGACAAAAGACCAACTCTGATTCCTCTTAAAAACATGAAGTACAGATTACCCATTGTGATAACAAGAGGAACAGCACAATCTACGTGTCAGTTGCAGAAGTGGCACCGTACGGGGGAAGAAAGTTAGGTCCATTCAAACAAAATATGTGGCGCATAATTGGATTGGTCTGGGTTGGGTGCCCAATATGATATGCAGTGATGGGCAGGGGCGCCAGAGGGGGATGAATATCCTGATAGATTCAGGGGTCAAAACATTTTACTGGGGCCCTTCAGTATGTAATATTGTATAATGTGTGGCAGGGGGCCCCAAGGTAATATTTTTCAGGGGCCCCCGAATGTCTAGCGGCAGCCCTCTAGATGCAGTGCACATACTCTCCTAACCATGTACCCCTTATCCCAAGATGAAAAGGAGACATCCTCTTATTAAGATGGTGTTATGCTGACCTCCATCTTCTGTGTCTCCCTCCTTTTCTCGCTCAGTGTAGCGTGTGATGACCTGTGCAATCAGCTGCCTGGCTGTAGAGTGGACATGGGCCAGAAGACTTCTGTAATTGGCTCCGCTGGAAAGGGCATCCCCATACAACTTGATGAGTCCGGGTGCCGAGGATGGCACTGGGGGTAGGTAGTGGTGAGAAGACGGTGCGGCTGAGTGCGCCCACACCTCCCTCTCCCTGTCCCCGATTGCTCGGTCCCGGTCGCTGTTGGAACGCCCTCTCAGGAAAAGGTGGGACAGACGTTTAGCACGAGATTGAGGTTGTGCTGGGCGAGGGCGGAGAATGGCTGGAGTTGGTGAGGGTGAGGGCGGGGCCAGGGAGGGGGTGGAGGCAGACAGGGAGGAGGCATTTGGAGCAGACATGGCCTCGTGGATGGAGACAGCATCTGAGCTGGTGGTGGATCTAGGAAAAGATCAATTCGACAAAATACATCAAAACAGACATGACTGGATCATGCTGACAGCAAAAACACTTTGATTTAAATAAAAACCAAAGAATTATGAGCTGATATAAAACTAATACCAGTCATTTGAAAATAGAGAAAAGTCTGTTAACTAAACAAAAGTGTGTTATCACCACAAATCAGACTGAAGGAGAAAGTAACAGAGGAAGAGGCATTTCCACTAACTTGACAGAGACTGCGCTGGGCCACCTGGCCCCCAGTTTTGCAAAGTGTTTGCGGGGTGAGTTGATCCACAAGCCGACAGGGAAATGGAGTTTTCTGAAGAGGGGGCTGCTTGACTCCTCCATCTGAGAGAGTCAAGGAGAGTAGAGTCACGTAGGCTCAGCCGTTATCAGTAGAACCCTGTCTGTAATGTGCGAAACAGATTTGCTTTTTTATACAATGACTTGCTTCTCAAGCTTTTTCATATTATCAGACTCTTCTTGCAGGAGACCCGCCCTGGTGAGCCAGGAGGGATTTAGCATCTTTGACATCTGATGCCTCTGAGAAGCTAGACGTTTACACATTGATCAGTAATAAGGCTCTTTTTTCCTGACAGAAACACTCAGACACACACACAGACACACATGCACTCACAACGCTTTTCCAGCCAAAGGATACATCTTCACATCCCAACAGATAAATTACAAAGGCAAACCGCAAGCCTTCAAAAAGCCCTCCTCTGTTTATTGCCCTGATGTGAAATTGCTCAGTCAACTATCTATCTGATGATTACCAACTGAAACAGGACATATCACATATACACATTTGCATGTCTTTTTTTCAATTTTCAAAAATAATTCTATTTTATATAATGTGCTTGGCTCAGCTCAAGCCTTTTGGGATTCACTGTGGTTTAACCATCAAATACAAGTTGTCAGGGAGTGACAAAATGGACGCCAAATGTAACAAGCAGAGAAGATTCTTTAGGTTCTAGGCTGCCAGACAGTTACATCTGTACTAGACTGGTAAGTTCTTTTCATTTTTATTATATTTCAGTAGTCATAAGTATTTTATTTCATGGTATTAATGCTGATATCTGGTTCCAGATAGAAATTGCACAACTCTCGAAAGTAATTGCAGTGGGAAAAAATGTTTTAGCATTTCAAGAAGATTGCCCTAGGGCCAAAATATGAACCTTAATCAGTAAGTGGATAATTAGCGATTACCAAATATAAGTTACACTAACAGTCCATCAACAGCTGTCAGTTCTCCACAGGATAACAGATGACATGTGAAATTAGAGCTTTAATATTTCAGCTTACCTATGAAGATGTATTACACTCCACCACTCAGGGATGGCGTTGATATGGGTGATCAGTGCCAACTCCTAAAACGTGTTCTCCCGGCGCGTCTAGTAATTGTTTTTGTCCTTGCCAAAAAAGACAATTTAGTCCAGAATCTTAGCTTTTCTTTCCATCTTCAAAACGGACTGCTCTGTGACACCCACCCTCACTCCTTCCTTTATGCTTTCTGTTCTGAGCCCATATATACCTTTTTAATAGGAGATTTTGTTGTTTTTTTTTTTGTTTGCCTTTTTGTCTGTGGGTTTCTGTCTTCTGAATCAGGCTTACTCTCACGCTCCCTTTCTCTCCCTCTTTGTCTATAGATAGAGAATTGGGCCCATTGTTCTAAGTGACAGAATTTCCTTCCTTCTAGCTGGACAACACCTATATCCTGAGAGAGGGAGAGGGAAGTGTGGGGAGGCATAGAGCAGGACCACTGACTGGAGTAGGACCTGCTAGCCATTCACACAAGCCTTGGAATCCAAACTGCAGAAGGGCCCAATTCAGTACAGCGTATACAGATGGACTGTGGGGAATTAAAGGATTAAATGCAGGCAGTTAAGTGGTGGAGGCAGTAGGGCAGTAGTGCAGTAGTGGGGGGGCTAGGGTAGACATTTGTTAATGCGCCCCGATTTTAACTGAAACTAACAGGGGAGAGAGAAGGGGAACATTGTGCTAAGGTTGGTGACCAGCCGGCCTGTCCAGAACATTACTTGGGAAAGGAAGACAATGCACAAAAAGGATTCTGTGGTCAGCTTAGCTTATCTTGGTTTCTTCTTGGTTATAAAACACTTTGTATAAAGGGATGAACTCTTATGTTGTGATAACATGAATATATTTTTATAGAATTTTAAAGATATATTTTACTCAATTGTTAAGATGTATTTTATTTGATGGCCGAGTTCTTCTTGGAAGTTTTCATAAGGATTATTGTTTGAGACAGGAAATGAGAGAGAAAGACACCTGTGACCTCATGACATTATCTTTGACAGGAAGTGGGGGACAGGAAAAGAGAGGAAAGGATTTTGGTGTTTGTTTTGTATGACTACTCTGTGTATGTGTTTGGGTGTTAAGTATATAGAAAAGGAGTGGATAATTCCACACCTTTTGTGTATCACTGCTATAGAATTTGAAAAATGCTGAAAATAAAAGCTCTGATTTGCAGCTGAATATTTTCAGGTTAATCACGCACCTTTATTTTAACTTTATCTTTAAAAATAGTTTTAAACTTTGTTTCCTGGAGTCCTTTGGGCCTAAAAAACAGGTATCATTTGAAAAGTACTTTTCCTGCAAACCTAATGGCCAATGCAAGAATTCAGTAATATCAGACTTAGGACAACCGTCTGATGTTAAGACCTGCACAATTGCAGTTTTAGGATTTAAAATCAGCAAGAAAGTCGAATGTGGTAAAGTACATGGGCAAGAACGATAAAATTTTAAATGACATTATTTTCTGTATTTTTTAAGTACATTTTACTGTTTAAAAACAATTCTGGTTACTTTATGTCCTGTTTTCAGAGCCCTGAGAAGGAGAACAGGTCCTTGATGTTAGGAAGCTGGGGCAGACCTAGGTTATGTCAGGTGAGAGTTTGTTTATGATGAAACGCTGCATGAGTCTGCTTATGGCTGTTATCTCTGACAGGAAGTCAGATACATACAGTGTGAGCCCAGCCTGTCGTCTTGGGCTCTTAATGGCCCATGTCTCAAACAATGGCCCCACAAAATGCCTTAACATTGCCATTGTTAGTCCCTGTTTAATTCTTCTCCACCAGGAGTGTATGTTTTGCTGGGGGTTGGTTGTATGCCTGCAGAGAGAATTGAAAAGGCATTGTCTTACATGCAGGGCTGAAAAACTAGCGTCTTCTTCCTTTATGAATAAAACAGTTTTATTTGTTATGTTGTGCTCTGCTATGGTGAAGAGTTATGCTTCACATCATAAAAGCAAGTGTTTAAACGTGCCTGGTTTTTTGCAAAAAATCAGTATTAATCGAATGTAAGTGTTACATAGGTTGTAACCAATGGGGGTAAGTTTGGTTTTAGCGTTGGTTGGGGATCAAATCAGCCGTGAACTCCAACTCCCCTAAACACACACGGTACGAAATCATGCTCGTCTGGCACCCATTCATAAGCTGAAGGGTGGAGCTGACGGGAGCAGTGGTTTTGTGACGTTCTCTATTAGCGCGTCCCCTCTTTGAATGAAGGGCCCATTAGCCAATGGAAACGAAGCATCAGCAGTCAGCGCCACTTTCAAACAAGAAGGTAAGTGATTTTTTGTTATCCCTAACTGCAGTTGGAATTAAAGTTTGAGCCGTTATAATACCTGAAATCAAATAAGTGAGCTATTTGCGCACTTCATACAGAGACCGCTGCTCCACAACGTCGACAGTTTCAAAGCAGTCAGGAAGTTGTACAGTAATACATTTTTGTCCAAGTTATTTATATCATTGTTTTCCTAGTGTCTGATAATATGTGTTCCATTATTATAGCATTTGAGGGAAATAGCAATTTCAAGAAACTAAACACAGATATTAGCACAGATATTGTCATATGAAACAAGTTTTGTTGGTTAATGAAATAAAACTCGTTTTTGTCTTGTTTCATAGTTCAATTTGCATAGTTAAGTCAGTTTTAGTTGTGCACGTCTCATCATTTTTGTATATTAACGAAAAACAAAAGCTTTACCTACGAAACCAGTAAGCATGAAACGATAAATGAGAGCATATCAGAGCGAATGACTAGCAAGCTGTAGATTAGAAACCAGGGAATGTTATTTGTTATTAGTTTTTTTGTGTGTATGTGTGTTCATTTAATAATAATTTACAGCTAAAATATATATTTTGTTTTCTATTTGCATCATTATATATCGCATGCACATTATTTGCATATTTTGTCTGCTTACAAACCCAACAGACACTGACAAGAAACAAAAGTGTTCAGGTACACTAGCTAATCATGTCCTCTAACAGCCAGTGGGTAGGCTGCAACTCTGAGAGCAATCTTCAAGTAATAATTACAATAATAGATTTTGATGAATGCCAAACTCTTCTAAGGTGTAATCATAAAGTAAGATGCATTTTTCTGTGTTTCCATTTTACATTGCAATACTTGAAAATCAGATGTTAGGGTTCTGCAGATTACACTTTAGTTGGTTTTCTAACATCTTGATCCATGAGCTTCATTTTAAATTTGAGCACTTGCCTTTCTAAAGGTCTCGGCTACCATCTGTATCAAATCTACACCCTGGTTTGGAATAGTACAAACCTATTTGACAGCTTCACCTTTTATACATTGGTCCATTAATTGCAGTATTTTTACTTGTTTAAGGGAAGTGCTTTGAGTGGAAATCTTCACATATAATGCTTTAATTGGTGTGTAAAGCGGCCTTCAACTACTGGTTCTTTAGCTATACTCTTTATATTTTTCAGCTTTTTGTGATCAGAACTGTATGTTCAGTGGTGCTAGCTAGAGTACTTTCCAAATTACAGATTTGCATGCATGTTACCAATTGATTCTGTTGAATACTGAAACAATTCAGATAGCACAGTCATTGAAAATACTGAAGCAACAAATAAGAGATAAAATGTTTCGCTTTTAATAAGGATATGTATTACATTGATAAACAAATACGTAATAGAAGATTTTTTTAAACTGGGTATTAGCTCTATGTATATGCAGTTTGCATGAGGTCCGGTTAATTGACCCCCACAGTCCATACTAAGGTGAATTGGTTGTCAAATCGTTTGTAGGTGTGAATGGGGTTGGTATTATGTCCTGGGTTAATTCTCTGTCTTGTGCCTGTAGCTTCAGGGATAAGCTTTATTGATTTCGAAGAAAATTGCAGGCGTTTCGCAGTAGCAAATATAACGGGGCAAAGAGCTACATTATTATTATTTTATTATTATTATTATTTCATTATTATGATGGCGACATTGAATCTCCAGCAAGCAGGCGCCTGTTCCTTATATACGCCCCTCTATCCCTGCATGTCTTGCGCGGATCGTCGTTTCCTGTTTAAGGACGCCGTCTTGTTCAGCGCACTGAGCAGAAGAGGTAGGCCGCACGATAGCAAATGCAGTTATGGCCCATTTGCTAGTAGGAATTATTAATCGCATACGTTGTACATTAAGTAGGTGATGTTTGCCGCTTTGTTCAGTTTCGCGTAGAAATTGCCGATTATATGGGGTGATTTATCGAGTTTCTAGCGAGCGCTTGTACTTTACAGTTCCTCCCTGAAATAATGTAGTACTAGTGTACCGACGACTATATTCCTACTCCGGTTAATTTTTTAAAATAGGTTTTCGCTTCACAAAGTGAAAAATTAACCGCTTTATTTCTGCTACGACCTCAAACTCGGGTGAAAGTCATTTGTTGTGGGCTGGATGTACATTGTCTCCACATTCATACCTTTTTGACAAAGAATGAAGATAATTAAAAATGTAATTTTGATGGGTGCTGATTAAAAGTTGTCCCGACTAGTTTTTTGTAATGGCCTCTTAGCCAAGTTACTAATCAGCGATTTTCGTTAGTTGGGCAGATACGTGAGGAACATGGCGGGCACCGTACCGTTTCTTTACTTTAAACTGTAACATGTATCATTCATTTCTTATAGGCTTTTATTTAACCACTATTCAAAGAGTCTTCGTAATTTACAGCCACGTTGCCCTATAGTGACAGGATAGCCTTATGTACAACTTCTGACTTGATTCCTAAGGGCTTATAAATGTTTCTAAGAGAAGATGGCCTTATGGCAGAACATCCCAAAGTGCTAATTTCAGAATTTTTGTTTGCTGAAGTGAAATGCCACGATAAAAGATTGGCAGGATCACTCTGCTGTCAATAATTCGTTTAACGAAATGGTTTGCAGGACAGTGTAATTGCCGTGAGCTGACCAGCACTAAACAGGCGGGGGAAAAAAACTGAATGCTTTTACCCATCGAAGTTCAGGAGCCTGTTTACTAGGCTGTCGACAATGGGAACATTTTTGTTTGTTGCTTTCTAATGCACAAGGTACTGTAACCTTTATGCTAAAACATGAGATGCAAAAAGTAGTTGGTCATTTCTTAATTATTGGAAGCTGCCAACTCTAGTTAGAGGTATCTACCCGCCCGCAATACAGTTTTAAAGACCCACAACGTTTATAATTCTTTATGAAATCTGGTCAGCAGATAAATCTTGTTTTCCCAAGGAAAAAGCCAATGAAATTATTCCACTTATTAGCGCTTGGAAGATTCCCCATAGCAAACATTTGGATCTCTCGTGTAGGGGTTGACACATCAGGTTACAAATTTGCCTGCCATTTGTTTAGACTCTCCAGCAAGATGTCGAACATGATGGAGGAGAAGATGCAGAACTACAGGACTGCTCCCTTTGATGCCCGCTTCCCCAACACTAACCAGACACGCAACTGCTATCAGAACTACCTCGGTAATTTGAATTGTTACTTGGTCAGAAAAAATGCAACTGTACCAATATTATCCCAATATGACAATAAGCATGCCTTTTTGTACCTAGTAGTACCTTTTAAAGCAAAATTATTTTGCACAGGTATGTTCATATTCTTACGGAGTGGCTTGATACTGAAGGGTGTAAAGAAATGTTATAGTTTAGGGATGCTTAAATATGTTCTCTGGTTTGTACAATCAATTTATATTTTGATTTCAGGTCATGGTATGGTTTTTTTTTTTTTTTTTTTTTTTTTTTTTTTTTAAGACTACCACAGGTGTAACAAAGCCCTTTCTGCTCAAGGCCTTGATGTGTCACCTTGTGACTGGTACCAGAAGGTCTTCAAGAGTCTTTGTCCTGTGGGTTGGGTATGTGTATATTCTGTTTGAATAAAGACTTTTAAAATGTAATTGTTATATTTGATGTAACTACATCATAATTTTAGTTTTATAAAGTTGCTTAAACTTACTTCATACATGAGATTCTACTGAATGCCTCCTAGTGATTTTTCAGTGGGTTTTTTAGGTGCTTAGGACAATTGGGTATTTTGGTGGCAATTTATGTTGCCACACTTGTGGCAAGTGATTGCCTTGATTTTATTTTATAGCCAACATTATTAATCTAATGTTAACTTAACTAATTTGGAAACCCTTGAAAGCTATGGTGTTCTTATTTGACAGTTTAATCATTTACAACATCTTATATTCATTGCGTTTTCAGGTTGAAAAATGGAACGACCAAGTTGAAAATGGGAGTTTTGCTGGGAAAATTTGAAGAGTAATGAATGTCAGAGATGAATGTTCACTGATCCTCTTACAAATGATCCTTTGAGGATAGAACATTTATCTGTTGGTAGCAAAATACATTTTCTGACTTTTTTTTTTTTTTCTTTCTCTTCCTTCTCTTCTTTGAATAGCCTCAGACAATAAATTGTTGAAATAACCAACATGTTGTAGGGAGTAACATCCACTGTCATTAATACAACATAATGTTTTACCAACATGCTTTGACATTTTATTTCCATTTTAATGAATGTGGGTTTTCACAAGTTTTGTCTGTTCTGTCGGATGCGATTTCCTCATTTCGTATTTTTTCTTTCTTATATTGAGGGTTCTGATTTCAAAGCTTTGTGTTTTGTCCTAGCTGCTTGTCTGCCTATGTTCTTTTGAATCAGTTAACTGTGTGTTGCAGCGCAAATTAAGAAACAAAACTGAAACATGTTAGGAACGTACAGAACATGGAAATTGAACAGTAAGAGAGACTAAATATGACTAGAATACCAAGACAAACTAGGAAATTGGAGTCAAACAAATGAAAAGATCAAGTAGAAGAAAAACATAATGTCCCATTCTGCTTCTAAATTAAACAAAAACGTTCCAGACAATAATTTGCATGCTGCTGTTGAAGTTGACACCGTCTTCGTTTGAGAATGATCATCATTGTAGGGAATTCCCCCCCCCCCCCCCTTTCCCAACCTGCCTGCCTTCATGGTTGGGTGTTTGTGCCGCAAGTGGATACTCGCAAGTCCTTGTTCAGACTTTAAAATGAACCTTGCTGAGATCATTATGGAGAAATGAACCCCCCCCCCCCCCCATCAGATTATCAAAACTGTCTCTAAATGAATGTTTGGATTGAACACTGTGTGTCAGAAATGGTCATCATGCTAATATAATGCACATATTCAAAAAAGGGGATAGAAGCAATCCAGCAATCAGTTTAACTAGCATTGCTGGGAAAAATAATGGAAGCTATAATCAAGTGAAAATGGTGGATTACCTGGGTGCAAATAACATTCTGAAGGATAGCCAACATGGATTTAGGAGAGGTAGATCCTGTTTAACGAATCTACTTGAGTTCT
>JAODKE010000146.1:2477077-2494934 GCA_026779605.1 Mormyrus hasselquistii
GAAGGCCTTTGATGTTGTCCCCCACAAACAGCTCTTGCTTAAGATCAAAGCTGCAGGGATTTTAGGAACTGTGGCAGCTTGGATCGAAAACTGGTTAACTGACAGGAAGCAGCGAATAGTCATTACTATCTGAATACCTAGAATGTTCCCCCACCTAGAATATTGTGTGCAGGTCTGGCCACCATACCTTAAGAAGGACATTGCTGCCTTAGAAAAGGTGCAACGGAGGGCTATGAGAATGATTCCTGGTCATAGAGGAATGTCTTATGAGGAGAGGTTAGCTGAGCTCATTCTGTTCAGCCTTGAGCAAAGGAGACTAAGGGGGGACATGATTCAGGTCTATAAGATTGTAACAGGTCTGGATGCTGTTCAGTCAAATAGCTATTTCAATATTAAATACTACAACTCATGGCCATTAATGGAAATTAGCGGGAGAACATTTTAAAACAAATTTGAGGAAGCACTTCTTTACACAGTGTGTAGTTAGAGTATGGAATCGTCTTCCTGCTAGTGTAGCGGAAGCTAAAACCCTGGGTTCCTTTAAATCAGAGCCAGATAAGATTTTAACAACTCTGAGCTATTAAGTTCTCCCCAATGAGCTTGATGGTTCAAATAGCCTCTTCTCTTTTGTAAATTTATGTTCTTATCATTCATATTCAGAGAGACTAATTTCTCACCCTCTCTCAGAAAGGCCTGGATTATCAGTTGCCTGTATGTGTATGCAATTTTTTTTAATGGGTCAGTTACCTGCCAACACCCCAACAATCATGAAATTTTGTGCTCACAGGTAATGTGTATTTGTTCACTGAGGAGAAGCTGGAAGGGACAGCCTATTCTTAGATTTTTCTGCTATAAGAGTTTTGCAGTGATTTAACCGATACATTGGTTAATTTTATGTACCTCATGCAGGTTCACATACCATGGAGGCAGCACAGGGTGCTCTGTGTTCCATTCCCTCACTGTTCATGTGTGCATGCATGTACAATCAAACTTGGTAAAATTCACGTAGCTGCTGTTTCTCACAAATATTAATTGTCCAACTCCAGTCTTAGAGGGCCAAAGCCCTGTGTCCTTTCCGTTCCACCAGAAATGATCCAGTTCAAGAACTACCGTAATTAGCACAAGGAGTTGAATTAGGGGTGTTAAATGAGGGTAAACCAAAAACTGCAGGGCTTCGGTCCTCCTGGACTGGAGTTTGACACACCTGCCCCAGGAGGATTAAGGTAGGAGAATATGGTAAAACCATGCATGCAAACGGATGTAGGGATTATAATCAAGCCCCTGACCTTGGAGGTGTGAGGCCACAGTATTACACTGGTGTGCTACAAGCAAGAGTGTTACTTGAATTGCAACCTCTTCTTTCTAGGGTATTCCCTACCCCCATGGCCTTGTACTGGCTGAAAGAGAGATGAAATGGATGACACTAAGGGTGTGTATAATCGTATTTTACTGGTCACTGGAAGTTGAAAAAGACACTGCCTGCCTCGGGTTCCCAAAGTGGGGGTGGTGTGGGGCTCTATTGTAACTGGAACTGCAACTGGTTAATAACAATAAAACTACTGAGGGGGAACCACCCAAAGGGCAAAATGGGAGTCGTGAGTCTAGCCGAGGGCTGAAAAGGTAGGTAACCCAACACCTACCCAACAAGAACCTACTTCTTGGAACTCAGTTAATAGTTCACAGTTATCTTATGTTTTCTACTATAGGGGCCACATATTTCTGATGAAGTGTGCTGTGTGGCTGCTGCTGCACTGTGAGCCCTCCCCAAACCTTCAAACAATAAAGATTTTGTCTCTTTTGTTATTCTTCATGTATTATTCCATATTTTTTATTCAGTTGTGTAAGTCGAATGTTATGATTGACATTTTAGTAGGCATAATTGTCTAATTACGATTTGTATCAGCAGTGAAATCTGTAAACTATGTTGGGGAACCCTGACCTAGTGTATCTCATATGTTGATTATGATGTGATGTCCTAATAAGTTATTAAACTTTTAAATGTGTAGAAAGTTGTGAAAAATTCTGGTAAATATACATTATAATTTCAAATGCCCCACTTTTTCAGTAATTTCACAGGTTTAAAAATTTGGTGAATGCCAACATGGATATAAAAGAAAAAATGTTTATAATTATTTGACAAAAAACAGTTGATTTCTTATTTTATTATTATTATGTGACCATGATGCACTGAAACTGGACTGAAATCAAAGTGTTTCCCATTATTCTAATGTTATCAATTAGTTACAGGCAGTAGTTTTACGACCAGCAACAAACTGGTTGGTCTCCAGGGGGATCTATCTATCTAGTGCATATGTGTGTGTGTGTATATATATAAAATATGGCATTATTTGCATATTCAATAACTGAAACTATATACACTACAATCTGAAGAATGACGTCACTTTAGGTTTAAAATTCCTCTAGGAGGTGCAAAGTATTTATTAATGGAGTTTATGGGTTTAAAGGTAGAGAGTTACCTGGAGAGCAAGCTTAATGTCAAGTCTGGCAGCTGATTAATTTCAAAGCACTGAACATCAACGAGTTTGGCAGCTCCTCAGCATTTTCAAAAAATATTTCTATTAAATGTTCATGTATGTATGCAATGGAATATTTAAGTGTGTGAGTTTTAAAAGAAGTGCTGCAAAACATATTCTGCAGGAAGTCAACAGTAATTCTATTTTATAGATATTTAAAAATGTTTATTTTGTTAAATGTATTAATAGTAATGAATGTAATTACACGTGTTAAATTTAGAGAATACCATATCATCATCGTAAACAGTATCCTAGCATGCAATATCAGATTTTTACCAGACTTGTTACTGTCTTTGTAGTTTGTTTGCCTCTAGAAAAAAGAATGTCGCTATGAAAGTACTAAAATATTTTATAAAGCTTTTAATGTGGTTTGACTGGTTTGTGTTTCTTGTTCGTTTCTCTCTTGGAAAAAATAATGTCACTCTAATTCTGCTAAAAGATAAAGCAAAAACACCGCAGCGTGTTCATGGAGGCAGCCATGTTTGTTCCGAGATGTGGTAGCTCAAATGGGAGATTGGTCAGACGTGCCATTATTTCACTTTCTTTTCTGGCAGTGCCTATTTGACGGACTCTGGGGGCCTTAGGCAAAAAGTGCCCCTCAACTCCCCCTCCCCCAGCATGGTAAAAATGTATTACCTTTATTTTACTGTGAAGTGTAAATATATAATAACAGCAAAGACAATTTAATAAACACAAGACCTTTATTTTCTCTTTTGTGTAAAACAACATGCACAAAAAGCAGATTTGTTGTTGCAATGTACTATGTAAACAAGCACCCACTGGGCCCCCCTCCCAGCTCGGGGCCCCAGGCCATTGCCTGCCCTGCCTTTCTGGTAAATATTTTATATGATGGCTGTGCTGGTACATTGTGGGCATGGTTATATTCAAATGAAATGGCTTCACTAACTGGACTGAAATCAAGCCTCATAGTAATGAGTAAATATAACCAGGCACTGCTGGCAGGAAAAGATACTTGTGGAATTGTTGGATTCCTGGAAGCTTAACTGGATATTTAAAATAGATGGCTCACCTTTTATGGTGTAGTGCATCTAACTAACACAAAAGGACAACTGAATATTTCTCACTTGCATTCAAAGGTTTGATAAATCTTTGCATTACAAATATTTTGCCCATTATTATACCCCATTTATTGAATATTGTCACATGTAGATATTTATGAATTGTATGAGTCATACACATACAAATAATTTTTGTATTAACTGGCTTGAGGTATGAGGATATATTGGTACTTGTTTTTACCCTTATTGAGTGAGATAAAGAAGGTAATATTGCAAACTGCAAAATATTTGCCACTGGAAGTAAAAATTCTAACAGTGTAGCAGTGTGAAGCACCATTGTACATGCACATTCCACACCGGAAACCTAGTGACCTAATGAAATGCTACTAGTAGTTGTAGTGGTATGTTGTGTCATCCATCCTTCTACCCATCGCACAATTAATTCTCCAGTACACAGTCACAGGGACTACTAAGGCATAAAAAGATTAAATATTGCAGTTTTGATCATAATATTATTAATCTTATTGTGTGAAAAATTTAATAGGAGTGTCAACCAAACCCTGGGGAGCAACTTTATTTAAAACAATCGCGATAACAGTGAAGAAGCAACGCCAATGACTTTTGAAATGGGCCCTGGTAAGAACATGGCAACGGTTCCTACAGATTCTAGAATGTTGCCAAGCATTGAAGGCTTTTTTGATTCCATTGCTTTCTTCTCCTGCTTGAGGGCATCAATGTTTTGTTGCAAAAGTTCTGCTTTCTCATTGAAGTTCTGGCTGAGAAGGTCCTGTTGTTCCTGCAATAACAGACACAGCCCATCATGCTCCTGCTCAGTCACCTGATAAAGAGCATGTGGAAGACAGAAGGAGAGCCTAGGAGTGGTCTAGTAGTGGTTAATGTCAATGCATCTACCTTCAGTTTAGCTGCCAGTACTCTGTCATACTCCTTTGCTGCATTCAGCTTGTCTTCCTCCATTTTCTGCATCAGCTGCTGAGTAAGCTCCTTGTAGCTCTGCTCCTGGTCCTTTAACAGTCTCTCATACATAATATTCATCTCCTTCTCAGCACGATGCTGCTGCTCAAGGGCCTGAGCCTTTGCCTGTTCAGCTGCAAAAAGGGAAGCAGGAAAACATACAGAACATTTGAGGTGCTGTAAGCAAAATATGAATAGATATCATTACATTTCCTATGCATTCCTTATAGTGTAACAATGAAGAAAACCGGCCATCTTTAATTATACAATAATCATGTCAATACAGCCCACATCAAAGAAACTTTATCAGTTAAAACTAGTCAACACTGTCGACAATCATTCATTTTGAATACATTAAGAAAATTATGACAATATTCATAACAGATACTTCACCTTGGATCTGGCGCTCAGCTTCAGTGAGAGACTTGTCAGCGGTCAGTATGGAGTCCTGAAAAGCCTTTATCCCATCCAAATATTTCTTCAGGGCTTCTTCAGTCTATAGGCAATGATGAGCAAGACATGTGACTGCGGTCAGATAAACTCATTTAATTTCACAGTGTTGACTGATCTAAATGGCTACTCCACTGTTACCTGCACCCCTTTGCTAGGTGTTGATCTGTACTGATTGATGAATTTCTGAATGTCAGCACAGAAGGCTTTGTACCCTCCGCGTGACACGTAGCGGCCAGAGCTAAGCTGATCTTCTAGAGGTTGGAAAACATGCTTGATGATGGACTCACAAACTTTCTTGGATTCCTCTATGTTTTTGATCAAGATTTCCGCATACATCTCATCCAGATTTTGCTGAAAGACAAAAAAATCATTGGTTGCTACAGACTACAAACCAGTCCAATGAGTAATAACAGAAAGGTGAATTTATCTTTTAATAAATGTAAATTAACATTAGAATATATGCAAATGAGCAGTGACACCAGTAACAAGAATTTCTTCTATTCTCCAAAATGTTATGGATAAATTGTTGGATGGCTAGATGAACACCGTTTCACTTCCCAAAACCTCTACTCAGGGGTACCGCGGCTATTTCATGTATTTGTTAAATTTCACTATCAGCTCACCAATTTAACTTAATTAGTTAAGTAAATTTATGAGATACTGCTTAGCCAAACATGCTGTGCTAGTGGTCAACAAATACATGAGTATATGATTATTGCAAACACTAGGTTGACATTAGGATGTTTTGGATGTTTTGAGTTAACGCTCTTTCACAGACTTAACACCACATTTATACAAAGATGAAGATAATTTAAATATAATTTCCTTCTGCATTTTGCACAGTACTACAATGACTGGATTTACTAAATACAGATATCAATATTTTTGATCAGTCTACAGCAACTGCAAGATATATAGGCAGCATTCCTACAGTTACTATGACTACCATACCAAGAGCTTTTGTTGAAATTTCTGATCATCATCCTTGAAAGAACAGTCAATGAGAATCTTCAGTGCCTCCTTCTCTACGACGCGGTGAATTTGTGACAGTTCCTCTTGCGATTCAGTTGGGTAGGCAACCCTCTCTGCCATCTGAGTCTTGTAGTGATCTATGGCCTGAGCTACTGCATTGGCATTCTGAATCTGTGCCAAGCTCAGCACTGCATTTTCTAAACAAGGGATCTGGTTACTGCAGATTGCATCCACGTAGATCTTCACCAGGTTTCCCAGCACTAAGGGACAGATGCAGTCAGCTAGCTTTTTTTTTTACCATCATCAGGTTCTACTTGGCACACATTTACAGTTATCTATCATCCATCAAGAAAGATGGTCTACAGTTTATCCAAGAATCAATGATCATTTGACAAAATGATTCTTACTTTGAATTTCTGTTATGAGAAACCTGAAGCAGAAAGACGACAACACACTGCAAACGGCAGCAGTATATAGACTTAACACTCACATGTGCCTGTCACATGGACACCTCCTTTCACAGTTTTGCTTTCAGCGGTGTTGAAGACATGACAGCAGAACTCCCTGACCTGCTTCACAAAGCCGGGATCCAAGTCTGGGTCAGAAAGTGTATCTAGAATGCGCATTTTTTCTGTCGTTGCAGGACGGTCAAACACAAAGCACTTGCGGGTGGGGAAATAATTCCTAAGGCAGCTGCGAGGCATGTTGTACTTCTGGACAGCTTTTGAATGACCTTTCAACAACAAAAAAAAATTGATAGGAAGTTCTGGTTACAGTCTTTTTTTAGGCTGACTGTATCATGCCATCTCTTAGCTAAAGTGTTTTAAAGCAATACCAGTGACTATTTGTGTTGATGTCCTCACCAGGTTTTAGCATCAACGCATTGTTCAGGTACTCATCAGCGGTAATTGGTTTCCCATTGAGCTCCAGCATAAGGGTGAAATCTCGGACACTCCATACAAAGGAGGGAAAGACTCTCAAGAACTCAGTGGATTCATCCTCATCTTCATCCTGCTGTGATTTCACCTTGATGTGCTCTGTCAGTTCTGTAACATAGCTGTACATACCAATGTTCAGGAGGAAACGTCCAGAAAAAGAGACCCTCTGTTTACAAAATTATCATCTCATTTTACATTCTTTTATTTATTAGCAAATGCTTTTCCCAAGGTGCGATAGAAGTAAGAATCAAAGAGCCAGATCAGCCAGACCCTGGCACAACTGGGGTTAATTAAGGGCCTTTCACAAGGGCCCAGTGGTGACATCAGAAGGATACTGCAACCGCTGCAGGGCGTCGTTATCGATGGTTCCCATACTATTATACACCAGCATGCTGCTCAGCAATACAGCCAGGGAAAATATCCATGTGTCATTTTTCTGATCTCCCTAAGAAGATAAAATTTGGGTTGGGAAGAGACATAAAACATTTGTGGACAATAGAGACTTTTTGGGGGACAGCTGCCTGACTCGGGGGGGTGGGAGGGAGCGTGGGTGTGCCCCTCTGTAAATTTTGGCCACCAAATCACTCAAGCCAATCATTCCAGTTATTCAGAAAAAATGGCCAGGTCCTCAGGCACCCTAAGCCCCCCACACCACCATGTGCCTGTTTATTACATCCACCCATCCATCCATCCATCCATCACCGTGACCGCTTAATCCCAACTAGGGTCGCGGGGAGGGGCCTGGAGCCTATCCTAGACACAAGGGCCGCAGGCGGAAACCAACCCTGGGCAGTCGCCAGGGTGCACACACTCAAACAGCCACACTCACACAATTATAGGGCCAATTTAGAGTCACCAATCAGCCTGCCCACGTGCCTTTGGACCATGGGAGGAAACCAGAGCCCCCAGTGGAAACCCATGCGGACAGTGTGCAAACTCCATACAGAAAGTATCCCGGGACTAAACCCAGGACCTTTTTGCTGTGAGCAGCAGCGCTAACCACTGCGCCACCCCAATTTATTACATTCAGTGTAAACAGATTTTTACATTTGTTTTCCTGAACATGCTAAATGCATTAAAAACTTAAATTGTATCATATATGAATTTCATTACAATTAATGCTTAATGGAAAAGGTAAAAAAAAAAACGGACAACACATTCAACTATTAAATTAAATGCTGAAACAGAACAAGCAGCACTTCTGATCACCTTCTCCACGTCGCCCAGCCCCTCGGTGTCCAGGAGCACCAGAGTGTGGTCCTTTTTAACGGGGTGAGGTACACACCACATCCAGATGCCCTTAGTTTTAGACTGTATGGTGGCTCCCAGGGCAAAACCTGATACAAAAAAATGACTTGTGAGGATGGTTAAGGCATGTGCTACATATGGTTAACCCCTTTTGAGATGCGGGAGACCCTCACCATTCCTCTTTCCAGCCAGCTGGTTCATGAGGTAAGACTTGCCAGTGCGATAGAGTCCTACCACTGCTACAACTACAACTCGCTGTCTGATTTGCGCCAGGATCTTGAGTGCTTTGGGTTGGACGCACAGCTTGCCATCCTTGTCATTTTCAATCAGACACATTGGTTCGTCCATGGAGAATCCAGCCATTATACTGCAAGCAGACATTCAAATAAAAGGTCAGGTCAGGTCAGGTTGCAGAGCATGTACTGGTGCAGCGCATGGCTCTCTCACCACACAACACCATGGGATCCCGGTTGGCAACCCCCCAAGCGGACATGTGGTCCAGTCCTGCCCTCTGGAAATGGCTGTCTGTCTGCCACAGCCAGGTGTTACCTGGGTAAATGGGCATCTCCTTGGCCTGGTTCAGCGGCTCAGGTCCTCTGCAATGAGGATCCTGCGAGCTGGATCATCCTCAGGGAATCGTATCACGTGGCCATAGTGCCATAACTGATGCTCCCTCACAATGCAGATAATGTGCCTCATTCGGGACTCCTATAGCACCTCTAGCAAATAGTGTTCGAGGCAAAGTCAAACCAGCAGTACCCAAGGATGCTCCAAAGAGACAGGGTATCAGAGTCCAGTCTTCGTCTCATGTCATTGATAGTATCCATTAGGGTGGAATTTTGTAAATATGATGTTGGACTGACTGAGATTGATAGGTTTATACTGTATATAGTAAAAAAGAAAAACCTTACACATGTTAAAAAAAAAGGAAAAACTTTTTCAGGATAACAAGTCAGATTTCCGTCTAATTTTTTGCATATATCCGGTTAGGGTTAGGGTTGTGCACTGCAAGCTCCAGTTGTTGTTCTTTTACATTAGTTGTTGTTCTTGACATTGTTGTTTCACATTTTGCTGTTCCTTGGAATGTTTAATTTCTATTGCTTTTTTGCATGTTACAATGTTGATATAATGGCTAAAAAGCGAAAAACTACTACAATATTGACTAGAACAGAGAGCAGCAAGAAATTCTGTGGACAACCGTCGCCTTCAGATACAACAGAGCCTCTGACGTTGCGTCAAGTGATTCAATACAGCTATTTTGTTAAAAACAGCAATCCCAATTTGAAAGAATATGACATTTCCAAATTAATTGCAAAGGACGCAATTAATACATTGAGGTCTGGCGATCGATGAACGCACGGTTGCCACCCTATGATGAGTATTACATTGTAAAGAAGATAGATAAAGCTTGTTTCCAGAAGACCAAGAAGATCAACTGGAAGACGCTTTCAACAGTCCAGCAACAAAATTTGGAGGAAAGCCTAGACAAAATTTGACATTGCTGCGTGCACCTGTCATCTACCTACTATATTGGACTCTGCAATGACAAATGTGTGAGATGCCTAATTGAAAATTGTCAAACTCAATATATAGTCTCCTTGTGCCCTCCAAGTAGGAATGTTGCACTTGAGGAGAGAGAGTACTTGAGAGATCAGAGAGCAAAGCATGGACCAAAAGGTTCATTCCAGTTGGGATCAGTAGATCAAGAGGCAGTAAAGACAATGAGAGGAGCCGGGGCAAAAACCGAGAGATTGAAGGGGAAGAAGCAAGCCAAGGACCTACCCACCACGAGTACGTCTCATGTTATTGCGTCAGATTCAAGTTAATCCTCAAACAACGATGACAGCGAGGATGAGGAGTTCAATCCGGATAGGACTCCCACTCCCAGTGGTGCTTACAGTTTCCTGAAAACTCCAAGATATGCCATGGAACTGACTAGGGGTGACATGTCTTCACGTCTTGGAGCCAGCCTCGCAAATGCATTTCTCCTCGACTTACAGGCTATGGATCTCCTCAAACCCGGTCTGGATGTAGGACAAATAATTATGGATAAATGCAAAACTGATCGAGAAAAGAATAGAATGAAAGAGAAGAGTGATAAGAAGCAAGATGAAAGCATAGTTCTGTTGGTGTGTATTAGAGTTAATGTACTGGAGTTAACATTAATGTAGAGAGGTTACAAGCGAAGATCAAATTGAAGAAAGGAAAGGGATCTGAGCATCATTTGACATTTACTAAAGAATCAGGAAAAGATAGTGGAACATATCTATCACACAGGAATATTCCAACAACAGCAGCTGTTCTTGCAGCAGATGTACAGAGCATCTTGGAGGAGTTCCACAGTGTAAACTCTGTCAAAGCAGTACTCCTTGATAATACAGCAAAAAACACTGGTTGGAAAAGTGGCCTTGTTACAGTGCTTGAAATTAACCTCAAGCCGTGACTGCACACTATTGGTTGTTCTTTTCATCAAACGAACTGCCTTTTTGAACATTTATTAAGTACCTTGATGGCAGCAGTAAGAGTCCCACAACCTTCAGCAGCCCATTGGGTAAATTAACCCTTAATGGTCCACTTGATGATATCCAGTTTCCAGATGAAACTGACTGATCTTACCACCGACCAGAGCTGTTAGAGTATATTTGAGGAATTTCCAGTGGCAAAGTTGACCTCAGATTTGCTGCATGGAAAATTGGACCCCTCAATTATGCCAGATGGCTGACTCTAGCAATCCGATTGATGTGAGTTTGGACGAGACTTGTTTGTCCACCAGAGATGCAAGACAAGTTGTATCATGCCGTCAAGTTCATAGATGAAGAGGTATAACAAGTTCAGCAACCAGCAGCAATACATCTACAACATGATCCAAAGGATCAAGAACCAATCAGAAGACGTTAAATTTGTGGCTCTCAAGAACCTGGAGCACAATGCCTTTGCTTTGCTACCGGAGAACATGCTCTACTCCATGCTGAAGTCCAACGATCTGGCAGTGAGACAGGCTGGTCTGCAGAAAATCCTCTCAATCAGAGCTGATGTCCCTCTAAAGAAGAGACTGAAGACAATCACAGCCATCAACATGAACGTAACCCACTGGTCTTTTCTGATCAATCTGTCACATCCTGGCATCTGTGAACCTGCCCTGACTGAACACTTCTCCAACAGCGATCTTCACGATGCACTGGGGAATGGCACACGGCTGAAGCTACCAGATCTACCCTCACATTCTCAGAGTGTTGAGAGGGCAGTAAAGCTGACATCTGAAGCTTCTGCCATTGTGTATGGACTGGAATCAAGACATAGACACATCCTTGCAAAGGTTGCAAGTCGCCAGATGAGATCCGCATTTGCTTCGAAGGGGTCTTATGCCAAGTGTTGATGACATTTGTGGTTAGATAATAGATGTTAGACATGCGTTTAAGACTACAAACGTTTATTTCTCTGGTGTAAAACTTTGATTATCAATATTTGTGTTCTGCTTAGTAATTTGATAAATATCGGTAATTAACATGAATAGTATTAGCATATTATAGTGCACTATTTTTGAAAATGTTTCCTGAAAAATTAGTTTGATATAAACAAGGTGATTTTTTTTATTTTGTCATCTTACCATACGTGCTAAATATCTCAACCAGTCCAAACTTGATATCTTCAAAAAAGTTGAAAAATCACCCAGCCTAGTATCCATGTCTCACAGCCATATAGCAAGACAAGAAGCACAAGGACTCTAATGACTTGGAGTCGTTTGTCCTCTTGTAAAGATATTGGAAGCGCCGCATACCCCGTTCCAGTCACATCATGACCTGATCCCTGATTAGAGCCTCCACTCACTTCATGAAGGTCATAGTATCGTCAACAAAGTCAAGACCAGTGAATCTTCACCAACAAATGCCCCATAGCCACTGGACCCATGACCCTGCCCGACACTCAGTTAATACAAGGAATGAATTTGGGTAATGAGGGGGACAGCACTATCACTGTGTGAAGTTCATATATTATAGTCGTTTCCACTGTCCGACAACAAGCAATTAGGTGAATTGGAGTTGCCTTTTGTGAGTGAGTATTAGTGTGTGTCCCCTAGGATGGACTGGCATCCTATGGAATATTATTTAGCACTGTATTGACTTAGTGAATGTAACCTTAGGATAATACTAGAAGAGGGGGGTCTGTCTGTGCAGCAAAGGCCAGCGAAGGCCTGTGTATTCCCCTAGAGCAAGGGTCACCAATCTTTTTGAAACTGAGGGCTACTTCATGGGCACTGAGCCATATGAAGGGCTATCAGTTTGAAACGCCTTCCTAAACTTATCTAAATTTCATGTATAAAAAACATGTTTTAATTTTTAAATGATTGTTTATAAATATTTCAAATTTTATAGATTTTCAAATCTATATAAATGCAAATGTGATTAAAGAAGAATAGCAACAGGATAAAATTTAATTTTAGACGCTGCTCACTGGTGAGTTATGCTATTTTTAGAACAGGTCCGAGGGCAATTCATGTGGTCCTTGGGGGCATCCTGGTTCCCGTGGGCACCATGTTGGTGACCCCTGCCCTCGAGAGAGGGGGGTCTATCTGTACAGAAAAGGTCAGTTAGGGCCTGTGTATTTTCCTAAAAAGAGGGGGGTCTGTCTGTGCAGCAAAGGCCGATGAGGGCCTGTGTATTCTCCTAGAGAGAGGGGGTCTGTTTGTGCAGCAAAAGCCAGAGAGGGCCTGTGTATTCCCCTAGAGAGAGGGGGTCTGTTTCTGCAGCAAAGGCCAATGAATGCCTGTGCATTCTCCTAGAGAGAGGGGGGGTCTGTCTGTGCAAAAAAGGCCAATGACTGCCTGTGTATTCTTTTAGAGGGAGGGGGGTCTGTCTGTGCAGAAAAGGCCAATGAATGCCTGTGCATTCCCCAAAAAAGAGGGGTGGATCTGTTTGTATTAAGTTGTGAGGCAAAAGTACGGTTACACAGTGAAGCAAAGGTGTTGTTAAGCCATGAAGCACTGGTATTATTTTAAGGTAAGGTATTGAGTTACAAGCAAGGGTATTACTGAAGTGGACTGGGTCAGAGAAGGCCTGGGTAGTAAATTTTTGCAGATATTGTGTTAAGAGAAGTGGGTCAGCTGGGTCGGATTGTGTTACGAAAAAATAAAGTATTCTGGGAGTGGAAGGGCCCAAGAAGCGTATAGTGTTATTGCAAAATATTGGTAGGGAGTGAGGAAAGTGGTTGTACACACAATGGGCTGAAACAGAGGAAGTTAACAAATAAGTTGAGCGTTAGAACAAAAACATTAGGCAAAAGGGAGTAGAAAACAAGTACATAGTCTAGAGATATTAATAGAGGGTAGTGCTAGGAAGAGCGCCCAAAGTAAGAAATAATAATACAGGGGCTGGGTGTGAGGAAAAGTTTTATATCTGACTGGAGAGCGGCCCCCAGTAAGTGCAAAGCACAGAGAAGTGTGAGATGGCAGGCTCCAGTAAAAATCACTCAGATGCCAGAACAGCAGCTGGAGAGGGAGCACCCCCTACTCAAAGGAAAAATAGGGAGGATGTCTAAAAATAAAGGCAATGGTAACTAAGAGGCCTAAAGGGGGCACATGGGATGTAGCGTTGTGTGAAGAGGTGAAGACGCTGATAAAACATCATAAGGCTAATAAGAACAGAGAAAATTGTAAAAAGAAAAAGGAGTGAGGAACTGGAGGTTCTCAGGTAATACAAAGCAAACGAAGAGGCCTGGAGACGGGACCAAAAAGCAATGAGAAGGGTGTTAAAAGAGAAGTAGTTGTGGCCGCTGTCGTACCAAATTAAGTACCTGTTACTGGAACCCCCCCCTCCTTCATACCAGGTTTAGTTTCCAGTGATAGAAGGTAAAGTAGAGTTCAGAGGGGAGGTGAAACAGAAGAATGAAGGAAGTAGGGAAAAGAAAGAAAGGCCAAGCTGCCTAAATGGGAACAAGGAATTGAGCTCCCTGCTGCAGCAGGCAGTGGAGGAAGGAATGTAAGGTAGCGAGGTTATAGTGGAAGACCAAGTGTGGGGATCTGAGAGAAAAGGTGGAGCTAAAAGCTGGGAGAAGGTGTGACTGGTGATGTTGCAGGAGGGCTGATGCATCTGCTGGACACCCCTACCCCTCCATACAGAGGAAGGTTTCAGCTTCAGGAGAGAGAAACAGAGAGTGAGGAACGAATGGAGAAGAAGATGAGACAAAGCAAAAAGTAGTGAGAAGCAGGAGGTCCGTGAGGTGGTGGGGGCTGGGCTGTGAAGCAGTGGCCTGGCAGCAGTGACAGGGACTCCTGTGAATGATGCATGACAGTTGGATGGTTACCATGATAACCTCTGACACCAGCTGTTTCCTCCGCAGCTCAGTGTGGCAGACGTGAAGGTGGAGCCTGTAAAGGAGGTCGGAGAGCCCAGCTCCCTATGTGCAAGCTCAAAATAAGCGGTGGCACACTGAGACAGAGCAGGACCTGCAGAATCCAGCGTTCAGAGGTATGTATTCCAGGGCACTGCAGGACGCCCTCCCAAAGCCAGTGAGAAGAAGGCTAAGGCAAGTTGTGGGACTCATTACTATATCTGAAGAGCAAAAGCGTGAGCAACTGATCCATGCAATTGACCTGTACAGGGAGGAGGAGGACTCTGCTATAGAGCATGAGAGGGAGAAAGAGACTGAATCAGATGCAGCTGGAGGAGTTGACCACCAAAAAGAAAATGGTCCAGACACCAGCATTTTCTCTGAGTCACTGGAGCACCCCAGGATACTAACTGGCCTCCTATCCCTGATTGGAACAGGGTGTGCTGGTGAGCTGTAACCACCCTGGACATACCTATCCACCCTGTACCTTCCAAAATCTTATCCAGTAAAGTTTCAGGTAGAGGATAAACGAGGATATACCAATACTAATATTAGAAAATACCCCAGAGAAAACAGAGAAAATTTGTTAGGATGAGACACTGTGTCAGTTGCAGATGGACATAAAATATACAGGGGTGGTGGTGGTACTCAGTGGACAGTACAGCGTTCTGCAATGAAATTTACTGACATATTAGATGAGCCTCTCCTGGAGCCGACACCTTATCGTGGTGGAGGGGTTTGCGTGTTCCAATGATCCCAGGAGCTAAGTTGCCCGGGGCTTTATGCCCCTGGTAGGGTCATCCAAGGCAAACAGGTCCTGGGTGAGGAACCGGACAAAGTGCAGCTCACAAGACCCTTTATGATGAGTTACAACATGGATCCACGATTTCCCTTGCCCAGACGTGGGTCACTGCCCCCCCCCCCGGAGCCAGGCCTGGGGGTGGGCCTCAATGGCGAACGCCTGGTAGCCAGGCCTGCACCCATGGGGCCTGGTTGGGTACAGCCCAAACAAGGCACGTGGGTCCCCCCTCCAATGGGCTCACCACCTGTAGGAGGGGCCATAGGGGTTGGGTGCAGTGTGAGTTAGGCAGTGGCTAAAGGCAGGGACCTTGGCGATCCGATCCTTAGGTGCAGAAGCTAGCTCTAGGGACATGGAATGTCATCTCTCTGGTGGGGAAGGAGCCTGAGCTGGTGCACAAGGCTGTGAAGTTCCGACTAGATATAGCCGGGCTCACCTCAACGCATAGCCTGGGCTCTGGAACCAGTCTTCTTGAAGGGGGTTGGACCCTCTTCCATTCTGGAGTTGCTCACAGGGAGAGGCGCCGAGCTGGGGTGGGCATACTTATTGCTACCTGGCTGGGCGCCTGTACATTGGAGTTTACTGTGGTGGACGAGAGGGTAGCATCCCTTCGCCGTCGAGTGGGGGGATGGGTCCTGACTGTTGTTTGCGCTTATGCACCAAACGGTAGTTCAGAATACCCACCCTTTTTGGAGTCCTTAGAAGGGGTGTTGGAGAGCGCTCCTCCCAGGGACTCTCTTGTACTGCTGGGGGACCTCAATGCTCATGTGGACAATGACAGTGAGACCTGGAGGGGTGTGATTGGGAGGAACGGCCCCCCCAATCTGAACCCGAGTGGTGTTTTATTGTTGAACTTTGATTGTCCATAATGAACACCATGTTCAAGCATAAGGGTGTCCATATGTGCACTTAGCACCAGGACACCCCAGGCCGCAGTTCGGTGATTGACTTTGTAGTCGTTTCATCGGACTTGCGGCCGCATGTATTGGACACTCAGGTGAGGAGAGGGGCGAAGCTGTCGACCGATCACCACGTGGTGGTGGGTTGGCTCCGCTGGTGGAGGAGGAAGCCTGTCAGACCTGGTAGACCCAAGCGTATAGTGCAGGTCTGCTGGTAAAGTCTGGAGGGAATCCCCTGCCAGGAGGAGTTTCAACTCCTACCTCCAGCAGAACTTCTCCCATGTCCCAGGGGAGGCGAGCCATGTCCGAATGGGCCATGACCCGCGCCTCCATTGTTGAGGAGGCTGACCGGAGCTGTGGCCGTAAGGTGGTCGGTGCTTATCACGGCAGCAATCCCCAAACCCGCTAGTGGACACCGGCAGTGAGGGATGCCGTCAAGCTGAAGAAGGAGTCCTATCAGGCTTTTTTAGCCTGTGGGATTCCAGAGGCAGCTGATCAATACCGGCGGGCTAAGCAAAACATGGCTTTGGCGGTCGCTGAGGCAAAAACTCAGGTATGGGAGGAGTTTGGCGAGGCCATGGAGAATGACTTCCGGACCGCTTCGAGGAGATTCTGGTCCACCACCCAGGGCGGGAAAGCGGTGTAGCATCAATACTGTTTATGGTGGGGATGCTGCGCTGCTGACCTCAGCTCTGGATGTTGTAGATCGGTGGAAGGAATACTTCGAAGACCTCCTCAATCCCACTGACATGCTTTCCATTGAGGAAGCATAGTCTGGGGACTTGGGGGTGGACTTGCCTATTTCTGGAGCAGAGGTCACTGAGGTGGTTAAAAAGCTCCTCAGAGGCCGGGCCCCGGGGGTAGATGAGATCCGCCCAGAGTTCCTCAAGGCTCTGGATGTTGCGGAGCTGTCTTGGTTGACACGCATCTGCGGCATCGCGTGGACATCGGGGGCAGTGCCTCTGGATTGGCAGACTGGGTCCCTTCTTCAAGAAGGGGGACCGGAGGGTGTGTTCCAACTACAGGGGGATCACACTCCTCAGCCTCCCTGGTAAGGTCTGTTCGGGGGTGCTGGAGAGGAGGGTCCATCGAATAATCGAACCTCGGATTCAGGAGGAGAAGTGTGGTTTTTGTCCTGGCCGTGGAACAGTGGACCAGCTCTATACTCTCGGCAGGGTCCTTGAGGGTGCATGGGAGTTTGCCCAACCAGTCTACATGTGCTTTGTGGACTTGGAGAAGGCATTTGACCACGTCTCTCGGGGAGTCCTATGGGGAGTGCTCCGGGAGTATGGGGTGCTGGGCTGCCTTATAAGGGCTGTTCGGTCCCTGTACAACCGGTGTCAGAGCTTGGTCCACATTGCCAGCAGTAAGTGGGACTCATTCCCGGTGAAGGTTGGACTCCGCCAGGGCTGCCCTTCATCACCAATTCTGTTCATAACTTTTATGGACAGAATTTCTATGTGCAGCCAGGGCATTGAGGGTGTCCGGTTTCGTGACCTCAGGATTAGGTATCTGCTTTTTGCACCAGTCGATCTATGTTCCTACCCTCACCTATGGTCACGAGTTGTGGGTAGTGACCGAAAGAACAAGATTGAAGAACGAGTGCAAGAAATCAAAGAACGAGTGCAAGCGGCTGAAATGAGTTTTCTCCGCAGGGTGGCTGGGCTCTCCCTTAGAGATAGGGTGAGGAGCTCGG
>JAODKE010000146.1:2603163-2614176 GCA_026779605.1 Mormyrus hasselquistii
TTTGTTTTTGTTCCTGTTCAATGTCATTTGTTTTCGTTTTTCGTTTTTGTTCCTTGAACCGGTTCAGAGCCCTGGTCAAGAACACCACAAAAATGTCATTGGACATAACTTTATTGGCAAGCAGAATACAGGCTCGGCATATAACCAGTTTATACAGCTCCTTAAATACCACAGATAAGTATGAACTACCCCAGTTTCTGCCATTCCCACACTCAGATGATGTAGTTTCAAATATCTTAGCATGTTGGATGTTTTTCCAGCAACATATGTGAGTCACGACAGAGCCGAGGGCCAGTCTTGGATTTATCAACTTCTCTCTCTCTAGTGCTGGTGTAATTCATTGGGAAACCAACATGGTCTCAAGCAACTGATTATGACTGACCATAGCCAGCATTAGCTGTAACCAGCTCTAATCCACAGGGAGCATGATGCTTCCATGGTGAATTTCAGTTTTGCTTTCCGTGTCTAGCAAAGTGTTTGTTGTTGTTGTGCATTCCGGACCAAACGTGACATAATTGAATGGCACACGGCAATTACTTAAGCAGTACTCATACAACCCTGAGACAGACGTGCACGAGGAATCTGCGGACGGGAACCCTCGGTTTCCATTTACTGGAAATGTTAGCACCATGCAGAAATGTCACATGAAACAGAAACAGTTTCACAGGTACATGTTGAACTTAAACTTAGTTAGGGGCGTGACACAGCTTACGCTACAAAGAACAAGTGTAGGAAGACATGAAGACAATTTCCCCATGGGGATCAATAAAGTATAGACTATTATTATTATTATTATTATTATTATTATTATTATTATTATTATTATTAATATTATTGTGGAACCTAGCCAAGCCCAGAACACAAAACTGGTTACTCTAGAGTTTAATTTCTTGGCATCCCCTGTACCCGGGGAGCAGGGAGAACAGCGGCACGGATGCAGAGCCTGGTGACACAGGCACAGCTACTTCCTGTGAGACTGTCACCAGTAGCAGCCTATCAGTTCTCAAGAAATGAACAAGATTTGCTGACCTGCCCTGGTCAAAGCGTCCTCTCCCTCAGTTTCCAGCACTCCAGGTAGTCCTTCCCTCGGCCAGGCTAGATGTTACAGTCCAGCATGGACAGTGTGCCTGGGCAAATAGATCGCCGGCTCATGAATAAATCCTACTGGACACTCAATGCTATGCTTTTCCCAAACAACTTCATGAGAGTACAGGATTATCCAGTGGCTCCAAACCTCAACCACAACACTCAAAAGGAGATATTTCAGTGTAGCTACCTGAACACAACCTACTGAGTGCTACCACTGAACAATCAATACCAACCACTATAAGTGCAAACAGGCGGGCATGGAGCCGCTCTGAGCGCAGACGCCCAGGGAGGGAGCCGCTCCGAGCGCAGACAGGCCGGCATGGAGCCGCTCCGGGTGCAGATGCCCGGGAAGGGAGCCACTCCGAGCGCAGACGCCTGGAGAGGGAGCCGCTCCGAGCGCAGACAGGCTGGCATGGAGCCGCTCCGAGTGCAGACGCCCAGGGAGGGAGCCGCTCCGAGCGCAGACAGGCTGGCATGGAGCCGCTCCGAGTGCAGACGCCCGGGGAGGGAGCCGCTCTGAATGCAGACGCCCGGGAAGGGAGCCGCTCCGAGTGCAGATGCCCGGGGAGGGAGCCGCTCTGAATGCAGACGCCCGGGAAGGGAGCCGCTCCGAGCACAGACGCCTGGGGAGGGAGCCGCTCCGAGTGCAGATGCCTGGGGAGGGAGCCGCTCTGAATGCAGACGCCCGGGGAGGGAGCCGCTCTGAGTGCAGATGCCCGGGGAGGGAGCCGCTCCGAGTGCAGATGCCCGGGGAGGGAGCCGCTCCGAGTGCAGATGCCTGGGAGGGAGCCGCTCCGAGTGCAGATGCCCGGGGAGGGAGCCGCTCTGAGTGCAGACGCCCGGGAAGGGAGCCGCTCCGAGCGCAGACGCCTGGAGAGGGAGCCGCTTCGAGCACAGACGCGCAGGGATGGAGATGCTTCAGGTACACACTGCTTTCACCCCATCTTTATACTTCAGGTGAGAATGAGCCATCGACTTTTCCACCACAGCGTGCATCTTCTTTAGGTTCTTGGGACAGAATTCCTCTCTCCTGGCCTTGTCCTGCAGGAACACTGTAAAAATCATGAAAAAATTGAACACATACATGAAGTGCAAACATGGACACAGAATATCAACGGCGCACTCACCAGCGTGAGGGTAGTACTCCGAGCCCTCGTCGGGCCTGCAGAGCTGGCACTGCCGTGACTGGTGAATGGGGTGGAGGGCTTCAGCATCTCAGCGGTCTGGAGGAACCTGGAGGGGCATTACAAGTGCTTATGTCTCTCTTACATGTGCTGAGGTTAAGCAGTATCATTTGAATCCTCGTGTCAAGTTATTTGCCACATGAACTGCCAGCAGCCACAGGGCCATGAGAAAGTATTTCCTGATTTCCCTGTTTATCGCCTTTCTATCACACTGAATGGCTCGAGACATAAGATAATATTTGATGTAGGATGGAACCTACTTGTCTGCTTAAATACAAGTTACCAAACACATTTAGGAAATTGTCCCTGAAGAGAAGCCTTAAGCCTGTAGATTGGATTCAACTTTATTGTCAGGTTACAGGTACAATGAAATGTAGTTTAGCATTCAACAAGGAAGCTGATTTATAACCCGAATGCTGTGATTCCCATCATTGATAAGCGCCTGTTACTCTCAAGCGGTAAAACTAACTCATCAAAAATACGTAACTAGTTGCAAACACCCAACTGAAATCTAAGAATTTTAGCGAATTAACTAACGAAAATATTTGAAAGCATTTTTTTGCCACAGAAATTTATGCCTCATGAGGTGTCTAAAAAAACAATACAGTATTCTTACGTATATTGGGTGTTTTGCCAAATACCTGTAAAGATTGATGTCAGTCAACCAGCCCTGAACCACAATGACGACATGACACACAGTGAAGAGGAAGTTAGACTGAAGTCAGAAAAAAACAGCCATAAGAGGTACATAAGAGGACTTTGCAGTTGTTTTGTGAAATCAGGAAATATGAAGGTGGCCAACAGATCCAGTTAAACAAGTGTGCAGATACACACTCGCACAGATGTCCTTTAGAATGTAGCTGAGTTGTCATTGTTGACACACCCCAATGAAATGTGTCCTCTGCATTTAACCCATAAGTGACATCATGACATAGCAGGGGCAGCTAATTTCAATCACAAGTGCGCTTCCCAAACCATTAAGCTACCACTATCTTTGCAAAATACTGTAAAAAATACTTTATCAAAACAAATTATCTGGTGGCTTATAAATTTGACTACATCTACTATTAAAACATTACCTAATGTGCAAAGTAGAACATTCATTTAATGCTTCCAGTTCACGCTGTATAACAAAGGGCACACTGCGTTACGTTTTGGAATAAGGTGGGGTTGTATCTACAAGCCAGCTGCACCCTCCCTGAGACAATACAGGCAGCCAAGTATGTCTACAGGGATTAAATGCAATGCAAGCGAATGGCAAGAAATGGGGCACAAGGGTATGGGAGGTATTTTGGGCAAAAAATAAAATGAAAATGTTTTCAAACTAGGTAGTTTTCAAAGTCTATGTGCAAAAATCCTGCATTTTAATTTTCCACTCATGTATGAGTCAGATGTGAAAAATTAAAAAATAAAATTAAATAACCTTTTAATTTTCCAATTCGACTTTTTGTTCCCTACTTATTTCATTTTCAAGTTTATTTGTTAATTGGAGCGGGCGGTAGGTGGAGTCATGGATCACAGCTGCGTTTTCGAGAATTCCGTCGTCATTATGTTCCTTGCGCGCGGTCGCCCATGATGCCCAAACTAATAGCAAAGTCACACGCGGCTTAGCTTAGTTACTTATCTGCAGCTTCCAATTCATGTAGCTTCTTATTCGCAATTTTACGTAGAAGGGAAGGTTTGCGCGGCACATGCGGTTTATACGTAAGACCTGTAAAAACAAAATAACGTAGGAATAAACGGTTTAAGCTGTAGCACGTGTATTTATCACGTGAATTCATATGAGAATTTCATGAGTCTCCCTATAATGAAAATAGTGGAATTACCATGCAGGCATAGTCTGACAGTCATTACTTTCATAACATTAAACTGGTCGCGTGACACTTTGAGCAAGTGTACAGATTGATTTGAATGAGCTACTTTTCCAAATGGAATGTGAAGGACATATTCACCTTGGGTAGGGCAAGTATAAAATGCATGTACGCCAATGTAGGGACACTGAAATTAGCCTGGGCTAGAAAGGTGTTATAGGCTACCTAGCTGGAAACATGGCAGTCCAAGCTATTTTAATTTCAGTGTTTCCTTGGGAAAACACCTAGGAATAACTTAAGCTGCGAACGACGTTACGAATAAGAAGGTAAATGAATCGAAAGCTGCAAATGAGTAGCTAAATTAAGCCAAGTGTGATTTTGCCAGTTCGGGTGACGTGGGCAACGGTGCGCAAGGAACATACAGTAATGACGACGGAACCTGAAAGCGCAGCTCCGCCCACTGACCGCTCCAATTAACATATTTTTGCATGTTGTGAACTTCGAAAATGAAAAAGTAAAAGTAGGAAATGAAAATTCAAATTGGAAAACGCAAAGACAAAAAGGTTATTTGATTTAATTTCATTTTTCACATATTACTCATACATGAGTAGAAAATTAAAATGTAAATGGTGCTATTTAATTTTAATTTTGGCAGGATTTTTGCACACAGACTTTGAAAACTAAATAGCAAAGTGGAGATTGTATTGTCATTTTATCATTTTCATTTTATTTTTTGCAGTAAATACCTCCCATTCGAGGGACGGCCTGAACATCAAAACGGCCCAGAGATGGAAAGCTGGACAACATCTCTCCCGGAAGAGCTGAACGCGTTTCATGCTCGCTTGGGGGCAAACTCCGCCCGCCAGAGAGCTGCATGTCGCCAATGACCTCTCCACGCTCTCAGTCTCCGTGGATGACGTGTGCAGCACCCTCCAATGAGTAAATCCTCACCAGGCTGCTGCATCCCTGACCAGCATCTCAGAGTGTGCATGGACCAGCTGCTGGAAATGTTCACAGACATCTTTAATCTCTCCCTCACCCTACCTGCTGTGCCTGCTTGCTTCAAGATGTCCTCCATTGTCCCTATAAAAAGCCACTCCAGCCACGCTCTGCTCACCCTTCTAGTGCCCCCTGCTGGTGAAGCACTGACCTGCATTTCCACATAAGTGTGAGGGAGGTTGTACTCAGATGGAAGCTTGCGGTCGTTGTTAATGAGATGATCCAAAATAGAAAGACTCAAAATGGACTGTGTTTTGCCTACAGCCTAAGTTAATTATATTATGATATTAGTACAGGTTTGGGTATTTATAATTAGATTTATTAAGCACAAGGTTTTGTCCAAAGCACAGAAAAGTATTCCGAGCACAAGGGTCAGAGTGTAAAGCACTTTACAGACCCGATGGGGAGACCCTTCGACCACCACTGTGTCACCCACCTGGATGATGTGACAGGAGCCATTCTGCATCAGTATGCTCTCCACACTAACAGCTAGGGTGCTGACGGGCGGGGGAGAATTCATCGATCGGATAGATGGGATGATTAGGAGGTCACATTTGATAGGGCCACAGGGGAAGGTTTTCGCCAGGACATTGGGGTACCACCCCTACTCTTTCAAAAGACACCCGGGGATCATTAATGACCTCAATTTAACATCTTATCCAAAGTTGGGCACCATTTTCACAGTACAGGGCTCCCTATTAGTGCACTGGGATCCACAAAGACCACAAGAAGGGCTCCCCCTGCTGGCCACAACAACAACTCATCCAACTGAAACCCAGCTTTCCTAGATGGTCTCCCATCGAAGTACTGGCCAAGCCCAAACCTACTTAACTTACCTAGTCTGAACTGCAGGAGGGATGGCCACTGACATTGGCCATGGGATTTGAACCCATATCCCTTTGGACACAGGTTCCCTAACCTACTGAGAGGGGTGATGTGTGGCTCAGGGGGTTAGTCTTCTGTTCTAGTGATAGGAAGGTTGCCAGTTTGAGCCTTAGGGCAGAACAACCTCCACTGGGGCCCTGAGCAAGGCCTGACATTCCCTGAAAGGCTCCCGGGCGACAGATAGAAGGCCTGACTTCCGTACTCGGAAACCAGGTATCACTTACAAATGTATCAGCATGTGTGTGTGTGTCTCATAGGACAACAAGATGATTTATATGAAAAGAAGCATTTCAATGTACCTGCACTCACACTTGTGCAAATGGCAAATAAAGAATCATTATATTTCAGCTACACAGTACAGCGTCCCCACGAAACAGACAAGAGACGACTGCTGCTGGTGATGCTTCCGACCTGCGTGTCCAGAAAGATCACGCTCTCCTGGGTGAAGCAGAAGTCAATCCCACTGCTCTGGCTGCCTCCCCTTTCTTCGATCTCCTGACTCTGTGCCCTAAAAGCAACATTACAACTTCCTGTTTGTACTGTACTACTCACACTTAATACACAGTATGAGGAAAAACACACGGCACCGCACTCCAAAACGACACCTGTGGAATCCTGTGCTTCCATAGTGCTGTGGCATCCTGATTAATTAGCCAGGATCCCGTCATGCTTCAGGCCACGTATAACGATGCTGCACAGGCCCTCTTAGTCTTTTTTTCTTAAGATGGCGTGAAGAACAGATCAAAACAGGAGGACTGAAAATGGGACTCCCTAGTTTTAATTAAAAACTAATCAAAGTAATTCTTGTAGACAGAATTACCTTGGACCATCTTCGGGTAAGTTGGCAGAGAGCAGCGACATGACTGTGGATTTGCCGGTTGCCTGTAGCCGGATAGCAGCCACCACCAGCATGTCTGTCTGGTCCTGCAGATACTGGGGAGCAGACGCCATAAAAAGTGAGCCCACCTACATGAATCATTAACCGAATACACAACACAGGGCACAGACGAGACTTACAGCTACTTAAAGCTAAAGTACAACTTAAGCAGATAGGTATTACGCTTAAATCAGTCAGTACTCATTTTAAAACAGCTTTTTAGTAGAAACCCTCTATCTTTAAGAGCATTGGTGGACAATCTTATCCACAAAGGGCCGCTTTGTGTGCGGGTTTTCGCTGCAGCTCCCTAATTAAATTACTAATTAGATGACTGATTGGCTGAAGAGTCCTCACACCTGGGTTTGAACAGCAGACCTACAGGTTATCCCAAAAACCTGCATACACAGCGGCCCTTTGCGGATATGATTGGCCACCCCTGTTTTAGAGTTCCAGAATGTAATTCATTTCCGAACTGCTTAATTAGTCGAAAGCGTTTAGTAGGCCATTAAACTGCATTGTGAAAACAGCATTATAACTTCAGAAGGTATGACCTCCATCCATCTATCTTCACGGGGTATCTGGAGTCTATCCCGGAGGCTACAGGCAGGAGGCAGGCTATAACCCAGGATGGGGGGCTGACCCGTCACAGGGCAACCAACTCACCATTCACTCACACACATACCTACAGGCAATGTGGCAACTCTGATCCTCCTCAGCATGTTTTTGGACAGTGGAGGGAATCCCGGAGGAAACCCCATGAAATCACAGAGAGAACATGCAAACCCCATGACATCACAGAGAGAACACGCAAACCCCACATGACATCACAGAGAGAACACGCAAACCCCATGACATCACAGAGAGAACACGCAAACCCCACATGACATCACATGCTTTGGGTAGCTTGAGGACGTACAGGGAAGGTGATGACCTTAAATTGTCCAGTGTATGGATCTTATTATGGACCAGCAACCTGTCTAGGGTGTTACCCCAGCCTTCTGCTCTGTGCTGTCTGCGATGGGTTCTAAGCCCGCCATAAGTAGTGTAAAAACATGTCTAAAAATGAGTGATTGTGGCATGAGCCGCTATTCTCCTCCTCACCATGATGCATGATTGTGGTTCTGAGGCTTCCGGGAAACCCGCAGGTTTGCTTACCAAGCTTTGCATCGAGGACAAAGTGAGGTGCACAGATATTGGTTAGATCCAGAATTTGGCTTATTAAAAAGCTGAAGCCCAGCAGTGTCAGGACGGACCTGGGCCAGCAGTGACACACATGGTGCCTTCAGTCCACACACAGAGCAGAGATGGGTTTCTAACCTCCAACCGTGTGAGGCAACCGTGCCACACACATCCTGTCCGTGTCATAGGGGATCCCCCCCCCCACCCAAGTCTGAACACCTGCAGGTCTCTTAATTGCTCACAGTGTATGAGGGCCATGTGACAGGCTGGCATCCTATCCAGGGTGTACCCCAGCCCCATGCCCAGCGACAGGCTGGCATCCTATAGAAACAGCACTCCCACCCCGAAAATGTGATATTAAGTGGAGGTAGACCTTAAAGAGCTAGACTGTCTCCGGAATATGTCATGTGAGCCAGAACTTTAATTTTTGAAATTAAGAAATTTAATTTTCTTTCTTCACATTGAAAGCAGAGTAAGCATTTAGATTAGCATGTTTATTTATTAACTACTGAAAGTATCATGCAGTAATTAACACGGCAGATTCTTTAATATTTTTGTATGTTTGGCTTACAGAGTAATATTGCTCCTTTGCTCAGTGCTGTTGTGTTATGAAGTCCAAAGATATGCGAACGTAACCGACGGTGGTTAGTCCTCACATCCTGTTTATCTGGTGCACCTGATTTCTCATCTATGATGTGCTGGGGGGGGGGGGGGGAACTGAGATTTTACCTCCACCATGTTTTTAAAAACTCGAAAAACCAAAAAATTATTTTTTAAAAAACTGCCCGCTAGTTAATTGGCCTGAAAAGAAAATCAAAAATAACCTGCGATACAAATATAACAGGCTGAAGAGGTTCTGGAAAACAGCAGGCAAACTGTCCTGGGACCCACCCTCCCTGCCCAGGGCCCTCAAGGAATTCTACCAGGAAGGAGATGTTATGCTGAGAAGATCAGCTTCCTGTCCCACATCACCCATTCTGCACTTTCCCTCATCCTCTCAATGACATTTTTGTTGCTACAGTTCAGGAATGAGTGTCTGCTGCGTGATGATTGTAGGACCTACAACAATGACAAGAGTAACTGAAGACTAAGAGCCTCCAGAGAAGATGCTGAACCAGGGCGTGCTTTCCTGGAAAAGAGCGGAGTACTTTATTCGTGAACAAAGAACAGGCATTTTCAAAGTCCAGGCCGAGTGTTGACGGACGAGGCCGTGAGGAAATGCATCACATCAGGTCTGCTTCCCTCCAAAGCAGAGTTTAGATACAGACCATCATAAACACACGAACACGCCATCACATCACCACGGTCACCGGATAATACCTGGGCTGGGTGGGGAGGGGGAGGCAGTAATCATGGGATGAACAGAAAAACCATGAGACGGCAAACCAGGCAGCAGAGATGGTCAAAGGGTCTTAGCCGTAGCTGCCTTCATCTCCCACTTGGCTGATGAGTCACTCGCTGAGGACATCAGAGCTCCCTGTGCAGAAGGTCAGCAGAAGATGTACTGTGCTGTGAAACCAGCCCATGCTGTACCTGACTTTCTGCTGACCTGCTGCGAAAGTGTACACAGTGAACAAAGACAGGGAAAAGCGAGATGTTGCCAGGGAAACACTGCAGAAAATCTCCAGCAGTATCATAACCAAGTAATACAAAAACTAATCAAAAACTACACCATGTAACTAACTAAATCCAAAGAGGTGAAGTGTCATGATTTCGTTTGATTAAAGTCCCCAATCTTCTACTTCAGCTGGATTTTCTTCGCTGCCTCTAAGACCGATGACACGTTGACCTTGTCCCCAAATTCCTTCTCCTGATGCTCCAGCAATATGCCCTGGAATGACACGCGTGTCCGTGTTTAGGATCGACACTCATCAAACACTCACACCAAAACTGACTCCATGTCAATGACTTTACCTGCTGTGCAGGTCCAATCACAAAGACTCCTCCCAAAATAAAGCCCTCCCCCTTGGTGTTGCCATGGTAGCCCTTCTTCCAGACTCGGAGGAGGTTCTGCCAAACACCCAGACGAACAAGGCCCAGACCACCCATCCTTCGATTCTGGGGACCGTAGAAACATTTCTGAAACACAAATGAAAAAAATGAGGGTCACAACATTGGCAAATAATCATGACTGAACAAGAGAATGTGCTTTCATAAAGAACTTCAATACCCATGATGCTCCTCACCTTCTCATCCAGGAAGATGTCCCCAGCAAAGAAACTTCTAAACTCCTGGACCTCTCTGCCAATGTTCTCCTTCACCACGGCATACAGAGGGACCCTGAGCTCTTCCAGCTGGGGCTTGAGAGAGGACAGCTCAGAAGCTTCCTGTGGGGGGGGGGGGGGGGGGACACACCATCAAACCCCAGAACCAGCCGATACCCCCCCGCCCCGGAATCCACATACCGAACCCTACAAACACAATAAGACGCTTCAGCAGATCCGTTAACTCATATCAAGTGCAATATCAACACTCGAGGGATACAAACAGCAAATCAGGCAGCTGCATCAGGATACATGCAGCACACAGGCAGTTACTGATTGGCTAAGATGCCGAGATGCCTGATCTAAGCGTTTCTGAACATGGTGTGATTTGGTGAAAGGTGTGGCAGTTCTAGCATCTTACGAACAGCCGCCATCATCCGCTAAATCACCGCAGCGTTGAGCGTCTGCAAAGAATGATGCGATTACCGAGACAAGCCTGTGTAACCCCCCCTTCCCCCCCCGGCTACATCCTGGAGTCTCTATGTTATCACTAGCTGGATTTAGAAGGTGTACACACCCATCCATTTATACATATGAGCATTTACTGAAGCAGCACTGACTAAATGTATCATTCTCTGGATGTACAACCCTAACCAACAGGAATGAGCTGAGTGCAAGGGATGGGGTCCTGTATGAGTGGGCGGGGCCACGGGTGTCTGCGGGCGGGGCCACGGGTGTCTGCGGGCGGGGCCACGGGGGTCTGCGGGCGGGGCCACCGGTGTCTG
>JAODKE010000146.1:2662596-2677459 GCA_026779605.1 Mormyrus hasselquistii
AAGATCCCGCTGTAGCTGCTGAGCCGCTAGTTCAGTATCTGCTACACCACCCACCTTGGTGTCATCTGCAAATTTCATTAGTTTACTGTATATATTGGTGTCTATATCGTTTATGTAAATTAGGAACAATAGTGGTCCTAAAATTGAACCCTGCGATACCCCACTATCAACTGCGGTACCCCACTTGAGCCTGATAATTTTTTACCATATTGTAATTAGAACCAAGAATCGAAAAGAACTGGATTCAATAAACAGAACTGCAATCAGATTTGGAATCGATAATATAAAATATTAGCAGCTCTCGATTTTAAGGAAATTACCTTAATGATTTCTAAAATGCTTCAATGTATTATGACATTTACTTTCCTTTGATATCACTACGTTATAATAGGAGTAGTTTAAATTACCACCATCAAAAATGTGGTTTTACACTGTGCATAAATTTGATGGAATAACACAGTGGCACTACACTATTCGTGAGCAACAGAAGCAACGGACCAGTCGTATTGTAGATGATGGACCACAAGAGTAGGCAAAATCACAGTGTTGTCGATGCATGTTTATTATATTACCATTAATATGGAGAGCTTTAATATTTTTTGTCCTTCTAGCTGCTAAATATACTCATTATTAAAGCCATAACGTTGTCTACCTGATGTCTACCTGCGAATCTATATTGAATAAATATTTGATAAAACGCTTTGGCTAGAATCTGGGCTTAACCCACGGTGCCATTGTGTGTCGTGTGCATTGGGCATTTTGGGACCAGTGTTATTATTGTTAACTAAAACTGAGACAAAAATGGGCAATAAATTAAAGAAAATATTTTGTGAAGTGAAATAAAAATGAAAACTAAATTTACCATGTCAAACTTCAGTCAGCAAAAAGTCTATCATCACACCACCATCTATTTACCTTATTTATGCACAATATCTCCTATTAAAGTTGTTGTGGTTGTTAAGTTGTCCCTTTCTTCATCGCTACTTCACTTCTTGCTTCCATTAACCACTAACCGAATTTAATAAGCATAAAGATACGCCAAATTTAAACAGATTACTAGCATTTGGGCATCACAATACCCATCTCATTAATATCTTAGACATACTACTAATCTGCTTATCGAATTGTTGCTACTGACCAAAAAGTTGGCGTCTATTATGTAAAAGCCTTGTAATAACATAGTTTGTTGTTGTCGAAATAAAATTAACTTAAATGGTAAATTTGATTTTCTGGAGGACAATTAACCATTCAGATTAATCGACCAATCGGTAAAATAGACTACAGATTAATTCATAGAAAAATAATCGTTAGTGGCAGCCCCAATAAAATCTAAATGACACCCAAGCATATTAGTTTGTGTGTGTGCGAGGGAGACAAAGAGGTATTAGAATGAAGAGCAAACACTAGGATGTTGTCATCATCATGACAATGCGGTTTGGGGACAACTTCGTGCAGGATGTCATCTATCTGTATCTGGTCCATAAGTGCTCTTGGTGTGAACCTTGGTGTTTATGTTTAAAAAAGGTCCATTCACATTTTGTGCTTGTGCTCCGACAGTTTCAGTGAAGGGTACCAGTGCTGCTAGTGAAAAAGTTAGTCAGGAGTCATGCATTACATACATCGGCTATCCAAGTCTGGCACTGGTCACTGCTGCTATCTAAGCAGTTTACCTGTGATATTCTGGCTTTTGGTTCCCGGGGCTCCCTGATTCTAGGCCTCATGGCAATTCCCAAGGGTTTGCCTGTTGTGTTCCCATCCTTCTTTGTATCCGTCTCATCTTTTTCACGTTTCATTTCTCTTTCTTTCCCTTCTTCTTCATTGTCACTGGAGGCAGAGGATCCACAGTCAGAGGAACTGGCAGAATGATAGTCGGAGGTCTCTGGGCTGCCCTTGTGCATTTTGGCCATTCCTTTGTCTTCTTGCACTTTCTCCTCCTCCCATTCCTTCTCATCCTCAAAATGGGCTACAGTGAAGCACGGGGATCTCTCCCCCAAGCTAAAAAAAAGAAAACATTTACAACATGTAATGTGATGAATTATGAACGATATGAGCAAAAGGTGTTGTCAGCAAAACTTTCCCCCCACACACTTCCTCTATAAAAATTAACATTAAGCTCAGCAATTAAGTTGTTTTCATCATTTCAAATACTTCTTCACTTGTCCTGTTCCTCATTCCTATCACCAGATCAAACAAACCGCAGAAATGAATCACTTCCTGTGTGTCTAAGTTCTTTTGGTGGAGTCGCATTAAAGAGTGACTCACCGGGCACACACTTCCCCAGGATCGATCCACATGCTGAATTCAAGGGGCAAGCCCAGTTCTGCTGACTTCAATGCACATTCTTCACAGGCCTGCTGCAATAATTCATCACAGGGACCAAATCTGTTTATCCTGATACACCTACAAACATAAAACAGGTATATCAGTTCTACACCAATCAAGGCTAACAATCAAGGCTGGAGTGTTTTCATAATGTTTCATCCTGTATTCTTACTGAATTTAGCTGATAAGTACAGCATGCAACACTGAGGAAAGCCTGACAAATAAATATTAATAATGGCCATTCTTATTGCAATCATCTGGAAGTTGATGGTACAAAATTTGAAAAACAGTAGTGATGTTGATCTGTATTGTCAAGGGTAAGTGGACCAAGGAGATTATGGACTTTAAGTGATGCTGTTATGGTCAGTATAGCACTGCTTTGTTTCCCAAAGGTTGTGTTTCTTGGAAGATATAAGGAAACAAATTCCTTAGTTTCTTGTAAAGCCACAATTAGGTTTAATGATATTTCTGCATGGCAAGCTTAAGGAAAACAGTAAACTTTACCATTTGGAAAAATAACAGAATCTACCTATGTTATTGTTTCCCCACAACCAACCCCTCAGCATTTGGAGATGGAAGGAGGTTCCCAGTTTCATTCAAGATTCCTTGGTTTTATTACCTGAAAGCCTGCCCCCTGCTGGGGTTCTCTGGGTACCAGTGGCCAGCATACTTGCTGCACAGGAGTTCTTTGAGTCTGGTTGAAAAGTGAGCAAGCCTGTCATTATCGACGCCACCCCGGTGCTGGGCAAGGCGCTTCAGGAAGTCCACCGCCGAGCTTACTTCCCTCCTCATTGCCTGCTGTGGAGAGAGACACCACCGTTTGGCTGACTGTTTTCCTAATATTGCATTAATAATAATGCAGACTGTATGGTTGCATTTTCTCTAGCATATGATTGGAGCTAAATGAAAACCAAAACAATTTCCAATAGACTGTCAAGATACAGTATACCTACAAATGATTAATTTCTGAATATTTAGTAGTATCTTTATTAATGCCCAAATGACTTGCTGCACTTGAGTTCAAGAGCTTTCAATATCATTATAAATACAAATAAATAATATCACACAATTAAATCTAAATATTTCTTCCAAAATTTCACTATACATGAGAAAACCTTCCATGTAACTACAAACTCTTAAAGTACTGTTCGGGTTGCCGTTTACTGTGTGCTAGAGACACCAAGGTCGGAACAAACGGGCAAACACCATAAAATGATATCACTTCAGCTGTTAAATGGAAACAGCTTTGCAAGATTATGCATTTTCCACCTCAGAAACCACAGCACAGAGCTCAGCCTCTTCCTGGAAATGACTTTTAGACTAGGTTACTTGTTTCAGCTGTTCCAGAAATTAAAGCCATAAAAGTGTGAGCCTATAAAATCATATGTCAGTCCATGCTTAGTTGGGACAGAGTGTTTAATGTAAACAGCATTCTGATTTGCTTCTTGAATCAATGACAACTTGGTTGAATTAGCATTAACAAGCATGTTACCTGTTAAGTAACATGTCCCACAGCTGACCCACTCAGAATTGAGAGCGCATCACAAATAACTCTAAACATCCGCCAAGGCACAAAGGAAACATTTGCATCTACTGCAGTTTATCACCTTTAATGGTATTTTCCATGTTAAGCTGCATACTGGACATATACAGGCTATATTATGGTCATAGGACTCACTATATGATGCTCTCCATGATATGTCTATGATTTATGTCTATGATTAAGTGTGCAGAATTATTCCCCCGCAATGGAGCACCAAGTCCATTTTGTGCTTCTCCCACTAGCATAATGAAATTTGGGGATAGCCAACGGTGATCAGGGATCATTATTGACACTTTCCTCTGCATTTAACCCATATGTGACATAGCCGGGGACAGCTAATTCAGCACCTGATCAGTGCTTGAGGGTGGTATGATGAAGTGCTGATATAAAGATTCAAGACAGGAAGCTTAGCAAAGTAAATTCTCTACTGAAACAATGGGTTACTCTCTCAATTTACAGAATCACACTGCTTGTACAATATACTGTTACAATTTTATATTAACATATCTATTAAATGAACACAACCAATATCTGCTCTCCATCACTAAAAGCATTAGCTTTGTTCTCAACACGTCACCCTTAGCATGCTAAAAAAATGACATGTCAAAGATGACTTCTGGCAGAAGCTGACAGAGGAGAAATGGGAACAAAAAGCAGCCCAGGAATTTGCTGTCAAGGGGCACCAATGCGATATTTTACTGTGGACTGGTGGGGCACCAACTTGGTATATTACTCTGAACTTGATCAATCGGTTGCCCACCAATTACATACAACAATATCTATTAATCATCTCCGGTGATCAAACAAGAAAAAACAGGGCGAGATCGACTGGAGTGTCTGGCACCCCAAGTATATAGCATACTGTGGTAGAGAAATCCATGATTATGCAAACTCAATCAGTAATTAATAATGATAACACTGTTGATTCAACTACGATCATAATAACGATTAACTTCTGTCTTGAAACATTTAATACACTAAACATTTAATGCAATAAAACACGCTTGCTTAAGTAATAGGTTTTCATTTTTTGATAAGAGGAATTAACATATTTTGGTATATCTTATTCTGCAAAAAGTAATGCATTAAGGTACAGACCTGACCTGAGAAGTGAGGCTGCTGCAGAAACCAATACAAGAAATGTATGTATGTTAGGGGTCAAGGATATGTGGAAAGAGAACATATGGGACATATGGAGAAGTGAGGTGAAGAGCTCAACTTGTTTAAATAGGGTAATGAAACCACAGGAATGGTCACGAATAGGTCGACCCTGCCTTAAACTGGCCTGTTTATGGCTATAAAAGATGTATGTACTTGTTGAGCGCAAGACACAGGAGAAACTGCTGAGTGCCTGTTCCCCCAAAGCTTTGCAGCACAATAAAGTTTGTCAGACTCTTAAAGAATTACCTTTGGCAAAATATCTACAACAATATACAATACCAGGGCTTGGGGAGAAAGCGCATCTGGGAAAATTCCCAACTTGCCCAATGGCAAGTCATGCCTAGGAAGCCGATTTCACTGGTAGATTACGCGAGTGGTATGGCAATGGGAAGAAGCGAGATGCTTGTTTTCAGCATAACATTGTATCTGTGCACTTTATAGAACGTACTGTAAGTAAAAGATTTTCTCCCTGGAATCATATATCATCATCCCTCAACCCTATAAGTGACATCAGGACAACATAGGATCCTATACAAAAATGTTTTTGCATAAAAATATAATTAACATGTGTCCTCCTAAATTTGTTTTCTATTGCTGTAGTGATGAACATCTCCCAACAATGTAACATGTGAACCAAGTTTGTTACAGACAATGCAGTTCAATGTTGTTGTTGAATGTGGCCATATCTAATTTCAAGAGTAAAGAGATTGCCTCTTAGCAGACAGAGTTTGTATTTCTGCAAATTAAGACTCCAGAATTACACTTCTGAATGCCAGGTACTGAATCTTCCTTTTTGTTAAGATCTGTTTATAGCTAGGACACATCTAATGGTATATTTTTGTAGGTGGAATGGTGGCTCACTAGTTCGCATTGCTGCATCATGCTTCCAGGGCTGGCCCTCCTACCCCTTCCCTTCTTCTGGGTGTGTGGAGTCTGGGTGGGTGTGTCCCCCCCCCCCCCCCCCCCCTCAATCATAGGGGTTTCCTCTGGGTTCTGTGGTTTTCTTCTGCAGTCCATAGACTGACACCTGAAAGCTCTTCATCCTGCACTGTTTAGACTTGTGCCTGGGCTTTCCTTGGAAGCTCAGTCTAGCTGCACTTGCGCCGAGTCAACTCCTAGACAGGCCTATGTTTATAATGTGCTATTTCCCTCACCTGTAAGTCAATTTGGTTAAAATCATATATTAAGTAAAATAAGTGTAAATATATAAATTTCTTGTAGTGTATGACTGTATGTGAGTGCCTGGTATGGGCTGACATCCCACATTTGAGGTGTACTCTACCCCAACAGCCCAGACTCCAGACCACCTGTCCAGAAAGTGGTTAGAAGCAAATGATGGATATACTATGGCAGTGCTAACCCTGATATATATCACGAAAATCACATTTACAGTAAGCCAAAGTTATCCTCTCAGCATTTAGGTGAAGTGAAAGCAGAGCTTTATTATAACAAAAGAGTGACTGGATGAGTTAATGGTGGGATGTTAAAAAATTCTAGCATTAGTAAGGTTTAGAAAGGTTTAGAAAGTGACAGTTTTACTCTGGTTGCGTACTTTCTTTTTATATATGTATATAAGCTAAGCTGCTAATAAAACTGAAAACGTCTCAGCCGGAAACTGAGCGGTTTTAATACAACAACACATGCAGAAAGGAAGCAAGTCTTACAATTCAGCGCGATGATACTTTAACTCATTTGTGAGTTAGCGAGACCATAACTTTCATTACAGATGTATTTCAAATGTATCACTTAGAAAATTCATAGTATAAGTACATGGTAACACATTCTATATATCTTTTCAGCACTACCCTACACCAGTGGATTCAGAGCTGTTTAAACTATGTAACAAAAAACAATCAAAAAAGAAAGAAAGGTACAGATAATTAAATGTCCATTAATAAATAAATAGTTCTTACCAATAATCAACAGGTATATAAAAGCCCAAATGAGTGGCTTGTTTCTGTGGCAGTTCTTTCTGGTTTTTTGCTACAGTCCAGACATATATCACCCCTTCTGAAGCCCACGCTGTCCTGAGGAATAACAGCACTATGCTCTGAGACACGTACTTACTGTAAGTGCAGAACACGTGACTCACTTCTCTACGCAACCGCGTGACTCACACACGCCCTTCGGCCGACTGCATGTCACGTATGCTCTCGTCACGCATATATGGAATCGACCGGAACCGCGCGAGACGCCTGTTACCGTATTACTACGAATATAGGGAATTTGTTATGTTATTTTATTATGTGGTAACATTAGATATCTAGTTAATATTAACGCTTACAGTTGTGATGAAGACACTAAATATTTATTATTTATGCGTTTTAACATTATTTGTACACGCGATTTACGTTTAAGCTATGTCGCAGGCTTATAATATTTATAAGATGTTACGTATTTGACGCGTGGTACTGCCTCCACGTTTAAGAAATTTCGTTGTGTCGTAGTGATGCAATCTCAAGAGAGTGGTACTGCCGTTAATCACTTCAGACGTATTTGGTGTTCAGCAAGTGATTTGCGATTAAGATACCTTTGACGCTAATAGCTATTCCAACTAATGTTGCATACTGGGATTATTCTAATAACCTATTTTACCTATCTTGTCTGAACACTTATGGAATCTAATTCTTCTGTGTAACCTTTGTTCGTTTGTTCTGTCTTAAACTTTTCCTGTACTTATGCTATATGTGTACGGTGCAATCTATTTTGTGATTGATGTTTGCTGTTTTATTTTCTGTTTACTGCTGGAACGAATTTCCCAGCCGATATCAGCAGTTTCAGTTTCTATCTATCTATCTATCTATCTATCTATCTATCTATCTATCTATCTATCTATCTATCTATCTATCTATCTGTGTCCTTCAGAAGCAGACATACGCTAATCTTAAGCATTACAATATAGGGTCTTTTAATTTTAACAGTGTAATAGACAGGCTTCTAAAACTGGTCGTGTAAAACTACTCCTACTTAATACTATTGTCATCATCATAATCCCCCATTTTAATATTTTTTGTTGTTTACTGACAATCCTTTTTATCCCATTGTTGCTATATCAAATGTTTTGTAAGGTTTACAGTTATGAAAATACACTTGGTTACTCAGCTGAAATTTCAGCTCCAGTGTGTTGGTTTGACAGTTTCTTAGAAAGGCTTGGGGAATCTTTATATTGAAGCAAAACATATAAAATGTTGTGGAAGAGTTTCCGTAAGTTAAAAATTCTTCATATTTACATGAAGTACACCTGTAAATAAAATTAATTTGCAAACCTCTAAAGCAGTGACTTGAAGCTGAGAAACTGTTTAAATATCCATCCATAATCAATAATCACTTGTACTGTGCACCTTGCATCTAACCCAAGAAGAAGGGCAAATTAACCAGTTCTTTTAAACAGATTTTCTTTTTTTCCAATTGCCAGGTTCAACCCACGCAGACATCAGGAAAATCTCAAAATTACATGTGTACAAAACCTGGTGGGACTCAAACCAACACCCCGGGAGTGAGGGGCATCGGCACTACTGATCTGCAGGAATGTATTGAAAGTATTTTCATATATTGTAAATTAACGTTGGGTTACAATACTGGGCAAAAGTCTTAGGCAGTCAGAAGAAATGTTTAAAGCTATTAGTACTAGAAAGTGCACATTTGCTCAGACCAAAACACACAGTTTAACATTAAAACATACAAATTAAGAGTAATACAATAAAAAGTATGACAATTTCTTCTGTTCTCCAAAAAGTTACTGATAACTTGCTGGATGGTTAGAAGAACACCACTTCAGTCCCCAGACCTTTCTTCAGGGGCACCCCAGCCTTTCCATGCCTTTATTACATTTCAGCACTAGCTCACTTAAACAATTAACAAAAAGCCAATGAGATATTGATTAGGTATATGAGTTGTGCCAAGTCAAAAAATACATGGCTGAATTGTATGGTCGCTGGAAATAATGGGGTGATTTTAACAGAAGCTTTGAAATGACAACGCTAACACGCTTTGACAGGCATAATAGCATAGTTTTGCACCAACATAAAGATAATTTAAACATCATTTTCTTTGGCTGCCTAATACTTTTGCACAGTACTGTATGTCCAACCGACACCTGCACCAACACCCTATAAATGTGGAATTCTGATAAATATTTGTAAAAGAAAACTGTAAAAGGCAAATATCTCGCTTATTCTCTTGCTGCACTTTGCTTTTGTGAGTGTTATATGCTGGCAGCCCAAGAGAGGAAGAGGAAAACTGTGTTTTATTTAACAAGAGTTTGCTGGCTGCCCATTTAGTATTTTTAAAATAACAAAGAAAACTTCTCCATGGGATGGATATTGGGTATTATCAGAAGATTATATAAATCTAATGTGAACATATATCTAATAGATATGTGAAGTGAAAGGGAAACATCATTGGGCTATGAAAAATACCACTAATTAACTCTCTGTACTTGGTTATTTTGTAAAAGCTACAATTTCCTTTGCACAGTAGTTTCTGATCAGGTTGATTTTGATGGGTTAATACTTCTTCAGAAAGATTGCTGTGATCCTTCATGATTCAAAATTAAATTACCCAAAGCTGGACTGATTTTTTCCTCATTCTAAATAATGCTATTTTTAAATTACCTTGTCCAGCATAATTAATTGGAAGATGTAAGGATGGATGGATGGAAAATTACTTTTCAGGTCAATGACTATGACTAGTAATGACCAGCAGGTGGCACAATATTTGTTTTTATATCCTTCGTACAGTATGGCTTGCTTAGCTTCCTTTGTTTTTCCCTGCCTGATTTCTGCGCCTGAAATCTATGTACCTAATGCAATTTCTCTGTCTCCTTGCTTTTGATTTAAAAATGAACAGCCAAATGCCAGCAAAGTATTTGCAAATCTCTGAAAATCAATTCACAAATTTTGACTAAGCCTTGTACTATATAGACTTTTTCAGACTTTTATTAGGAAACACTGCAGTGCCGTGACAAGGTGACATTAGGTTGTACATAAGCTGGCAAAAGAAAAGTGCATTACAACATTTAGGCATCTCTCTCATCCTGCACCCACCCCCAGTGCTACCCAGTCACATCACATTATCTGTCCCAGGAAATTACTGTTAAGTTAATGTGTGTGTGTGTGTGTGTGTGTGTGTGTGTGTGTGTGTGTGTGTGTGAAAGTGGGCAAGAGAGAGAGAGCAAGAGAATTTCCCCATTCAACTGAATCGTAGTTACCGCACAGACATTAACATTCAGCTGTTACTTGTCACATCGTTTATTAATTTTTTTAAATACCAAATACATCTTCAACAACTACAATGTCTGACTGTATGCAAAAATAAATCCGTTGAAAGTGTGAAAACTGATTGTTTTTGCATTTCCCATGCCTAGTTAATCTGTCTCCTACTTAAAGCCGGTCCTTGTCTTAGCAGGTAAAAATAAACAGGTAATTCAATATCTTAGGTTGCCCTGGTATTCTAAAAGACTGGAGGAAAGGTTTGGAAGGTAGCTACATGTCCCAGTTTGCCTCAAAGGCACAAAAAGGGGAACCTACAACAGGTTCTTTTTGATATCAATGCAGAAATGCTAAATGTAGCGAAAAGGTCTAGATTACAAATAAAAACATAAAACTTGCTTTAGAGGATCAATTAGTGTTAAAGACCGGAAAGGGGTCTAGCTATGCTTAAGCACATTAGTGATTTTCAGCTTTCTCATGTAGCAATGCTGCTGTTTTCAGCCAGCTTTGTATCAATACAGCCTGCATGCACACACTCCACACATCCAGCTTTGCCTTTAAATTGCATTGATTTCTCTGTTTCACAGCAAGCCTAATGCAATCAATACCCCTGGCTTCTCAAGATCAGTTGCCGTTGAGCATCTCTTCTCCTCAAACACATATAGCTATTTTTCTTCTCTCTCAAGCGCATGTAATGGTTGTCCTTGGGCAGGAGATTAGTTTATCTGCGTTAGGAGTGAAATGTTTTTAATGGGATTGTTCACTCTAGTCGTCTTATGGTTATGTATGTAGGTGGCTTGATTATTTAACCAAGGTGAAAGATATCTCTGCACGCCTTTTCTCTGACCTTTAATATCCATCAATACACACACACTGTGTCAATACTGGTTTGTATTACTGCAAAAATTTTAGCAAAGGATTACCCTTGCTTTGTGACACGAAGCAGAGAAATTGGCACAGTTTCGGAAGGAGTTTCTGGAATCCTATGGAAGATCCAATATACAGTACAGCTCTGGAAAAACTGAAGAGACCACAGCAATTATTTTAGTGTCACTCATTTCCCAATGTATTAATATGCTTCTGTGTAAAATATACATTTTTTGTAAACTCCAACCTGGCTCTTCTATGTTTCTCACTGATGAAGGGCTTCTTCCTTACTTTATGAGACATCAATCCAGCTTCTAGTAGCCTGTTATGAATTGTTCTAACACAGAACAAAAGATTGTTCTGTGCACTTCACAACCTTTAATGTTTCCCAATCTTTTTGAAGGTCACTTGACATCATCTTCCAATTCATGCGGCATTGTTGGATAAGTTGATGGTCATCTCTGGCATTAGAAAGTCGCTTCCCCACACTACCTGGCTAGTTTTTGGTCTCTCCCAGTGTCTCCTGCTTCACATTGTTCTTGTTTACTGTTATTTTAGTCATTTTGAGCCTGGTTGCAACCTGTCACTCAGTGTATCCTTCTCCCAGCTGAAAAAGGATTAAACCAGGATTTAACAATGCTGATATTTAAAAAATATAGAGTGGTCTCTTAATTTTTTCCCAAGCTGTCTCTATAAAGAGTAGCAGGAATATAGATTAAGTTCCCACCTATGGTTTTGTGTGTGCTTTTAGTAAATACTCCTACAGTTCAAAAATCTGCAGTTAGCCTAATTGATGCCTCTAACTGGCATTTGGTCATGTGTGTGAAATATTCCATGGTTACTGGTAAGTATTTATGAATAATGCTTGGATGCAAATGCAAACTACAAAGAATGTGGTAGGCTTCAGCATATACTGGGCCTTCCCTAGGGACCCTGCCCAGTTGGACTGTCTCCCATGGAAATCAAGCATGCAGTTGGCATCCTTATAACACGACCTTAATTGGCTCCTCTCCATCCAAAGGAGCACCAGTTCTATTTCGAGGTCCTCACCCTTTTGGAAAGAGTGAGTCTGGCACTCCTGTGGAGAAACCTTATTTCAATCACTTGTATTCACAACTGGGCTCCTGCCTCACCTCCATGGTCCATCCTATGAGGACCAGTCCTGGCTGTTCTTCTGCCCCAACCCCCCAGAACAACAGAAAACAATTTTTGTCAATTCTTTTACACTGCATGGACACACCTCCTTAATTATTGCATTTCTATTTTTCATTCAGACCCATTGCCACAGGTGCATAAAATCAAGCACCTAGCCATGTAGTCAGGTTTACAAACGTTTGGGAAAAATGGATCATTCTGAAGAGCTCAGTGAATTCAAGCATGATATTGTCATAGGTTGGCATCTTTGCAATCAGTCAGTTGGTGAAATTTCTTCCCTGCCAGATATTCCACAGTTGACTGTAAATGTTATTGTTTTAAAGTGAAAGGAACAACAGAAACTCAGCCACCAAGTGGTAGACCAGGTAAAGTAACAATGGGGTTGCTGAGTACTGAGGTGCATAGTGCATAAAATTAGCAAGCCTCACATCAATGCCAAGCATCAGATGGAGTGGCGTAAAGCACACCACCACTGGACTCGATGTGGAGCAGTGGACACTTGTTTTGTGGAGTGACGTGTCATGCTTCTCTGTCGCAGTCTGATGGACAAGTCTGGGTTTGGCAGATGCCAGGAGATCGTTACCTATTGCAATCAATCAATCTATCTATCTATCTATCTATCTATCTATCTATCTATCTATCTATCTATCTATCTATCTATCTATCAAATCACAAGTAAACAGAACTCTTGGCCAACAATTTCTGGGGTTGTCACAGTTATTGTCACATTGTCTTATGTGAAATCTACCATATTGGATGTTATAAAACATCTTCTCTAAAATAAAACCCTTTACTTGACAAAGGATTTTTTTAAAAAAAGAAAAGTAAAAAAAAAAATTGCTCTCATAAATATGTGGAGATCATTAAATGGTTGATTCAAGTTATTTGAAACAGTTGTTATTTAAAACATTTGCTCTTAAAATGGCCAAGTCCCTTCCTGTCTTCAAACGTCGTCTGAAGACAGACCTCTTCAAGGTGTATCTTGGAGATTAATACCACCCTTACTGTCCACTCTCTCCATTCAAAAAAAAAATCCAACAATTTTTGCTTATGCACTCTTTTTTTCTAACAAGGTTTTTTATATGTTCTTAGCAGTAGTTTGATCTTGATGACAGTTGTTGAGTTTAGGTCTAACTTATAGATCGAAGAACAGTCACGGACTACAAAGCACTGGAAAAGAGCATCTGCTAAATGCTGTAAATATAAATGTAATGTAAATGTAAAAACTTCCTGGGCCTCATTCCTTTCCTCGTCCATTTCTTTTGTCAACAGATGCAGTTCCAACACAACCTCCTTCAATATCCACCCCCTCTCCCCACACACATACACACCAGCTTAAACACTCAGCCACTGCTGCTTGTGACCTGATAGAACCTCCAATCTGGGCGCTTGTGCCAATGCAAGGCTATTGCTGTTGGGATTGACTGGAAAGGCTACACATAGGTGTACTTGGTAGCTGTGCTTATTACAAGGGAAACCAGGACAGTCTCAGGTGTCTCATTTTGGCATTAATATCACCTATAAAGCAAACATGTGCTCCTCACCAACTGAAGAATCAAATTTGTCAGATTCCCTTTAAAAAAAGAAAACACATTTCTGGTAATAAACTGCATTAGATCAGAAGTTCAGCAGTATGTCAAAGATTTACATATCACACATTTAGGGAATTATGAAAAAAAAAATCTATGCTATAACAATCTAGAAAAATACAGCAGTTGTAACAGGACATTCCACTCTTACATGTGTGAAATCACTCACACAGTGTTTGGATACTAATTTGCTCTTACAGCCACTATATTTAAACATGACATACATTTATAAATGTATAATAAAACATTTTTACAGAATAACTTGAATCATGTTTTATCAGTGAAAACCAAAATATAGTATATTTTAAACATTATTACATATCTAAGCACATAGCTAGATAGTATATACCATGTGCAGAAATTAACAGTTTTAAATAGGTAAAGACAGCTGTAAAGGACCCTTATTTTAAGAGAAATAAAAGGAAAATACAGATAGGACCGTAAGACAGTCAAGAAAATATTTGGCCAGCACTTGGGGGGGTATTAAAATTGGGGATTGGTGACAATCTAACTCCCACCGCAACCTTTAACCAACCAAAAGTCTTTCCCTTCCCCCATCCTAGTATCTCTCCCCCCTTTTTGTCCCCCTCTTCCCTTCGTCTCCCTTCCTCTTTATGCCTTTTGCTCTCTTTCTCTCTCTCTTTCTCTCTCTCTCTCTTTCTCTCTCTCTCCCTTCCTCTCCCTGGTAGCATACTAGCGCTGTTTCATGTCTGCAATAGTTCAAGGGGGTGAGAGACTGAAATAGGGAGCGAAAGGGGGTGGGAATGAAGAAAAGGGGGAGGGAGAGCCAGGAGAGAGCATTTCGAGTTCAAGTGCATATGTAGGTTATTGTTGGAGCTGAAATGTCCTCACAAACAAAGGGGAGATGCGACACACAGCAGCATTGGAATTAACTGAAAGACACCATTTTCCAGACAAAGGGGATGCAAAATAGGGGGAAATAATACGACCGGAAGCCAGGAGAAAAGAATCTATCACCCCGGCCGCACCGCGCCCGCCCCGCATAGCGGGCCCCC
>JAODKE010000146.1:2686909-2706364 GCA_026779605.1 Mormyrus hasselquistii
TGCGTTTTTTTCCCGCAGCACAGTTTTTTTTTTTCCCCTTTTCCCCCTTTGGGGGGGTTTTGGGGGAAAACGGGTATGCGAGGAAGGGGGTGAGGGGGGGGGGGGGGGGGGGGGGGAGAGGCTCTCTCGCTGTATAAAACTAAGCAAGAATAGTACTTATTTACATAGGCAACATGAGACATAAAACTGCAGGCAAATTTTAAATAAAAAATAGCAGTACTAAATATTTAAACAGAACATGTGCTTCGGAAAACTAATTAGTCAGCTGAAAAAGAAGCAGCACTGCTCATAACCGGCGAACATTTCCACTGGAGCTGTTAACTCAAGGGCACAGATTATATTATTACCTTATTTCGTAGTAAATAAAATAACTTAGTATGTTAGCTGATAACTTAGCATATTCACAAAGTATTACAATAAATGCATATTGGCCCATGAGAGTCATGGCATCTTTGCAATTCTCCTTATTTGTCATCATTTTTCACGCAAATGCAGTGTGTCTGAGGCATCTGTAAAATACTCGCACTTTCCAAGCAGTGTGTTTTTTGGAATGCGCTGTCGCCCGCCCCCAAATCTCACTTATCTTTTGTTAAACTAACCTTGCCCCCTCCCTCTTGACAGCATCCCTTCTCCAAGACTCTAACTGCGGCCTCTCCTTGTCTGTGCTCCCGTCTAACTGCGTCTCTGAAGGACTCCAGAACAGCTCCAGTGATGGGGATCCTGGCAGCAAGGTAGCGATGCAACACGTTTGCATGTTTACAACCTCACTCACCCGCAGTGGTGAAGAGGCCTGCGCTGTAGCCATTGCAACCCTATGATCCTTAAGTACTTCCTCTTACAAACAGAAAAAAACCTGACTAAGAAAATCTCCAGTTCTGGAATCTACAGTCTGCTGTTGGACAAGTATCCTTGCAAAATGTAATGTGGGTGTTGCTGCTAGAGATGAAGTCTTTCTGGGAAGTGTTAATGTCAAGCAGTGATCATTTTTAGTAATACCAATTGGCAATAAGTTGTGTGAATGGACTTCATGCTGCTAAATTGAAAACGAGTTTAATAATGAGTATTATCTAAGGCTATCAAAATTTCTATACCTGCTTTGCCACTGCTTCTTTGTTATTTTCTTTATTAATGTTCATTATATTGCTAGTTACTTAGTTAACTGATATTTTGGATTAATTGGATTTAAGTAAATGTTCATAGGTGTGATAAATGCCTGAAGTGGGTTTGCTTTTATGGTTTGCCATCAACATGAATCTACCCTTTAGCTAGAAATAATAATAATAAAAAAACCCTAATGAAACACGAGGGAATTGCACAAGTTTTTTGACATCTATAGTAAATGGAATGTATTTTGTTATTGCTATTTTGAACCTTCTACCAGCATCACTATGCTAAAATCCAAAATGAATCCCTGGTCATGTGTCATTTAATCGAAATAGGTGTCATCCAAGGATAAGTGTTTAGTATTCATCTAAAGCTGGAATGAATCTGCTGCACACTGCCATTTATTCATCAGATGATGCATCAAATTATACCTTCTTTTGTAATACATAATGAAAATGTATATGATCTTATGTTTGTACAATATACCACCATATGGCTGGTTTGGAAAATGGCAGTGACTGCCATCAGTGTCTTAGTGTTACTATAGTTTTGTTTTTTTAGTTTTTATTTTTATATTATTTTAAATTTTCATTCAAAATCCAGTTTAATTTCAATTAGTGTTTTTTTATTACTTTACTTTTTTAAAAAATATATATATATATATTTCTATTTATTTTTTTGTATATTAAGTTTAAATGTACGTTTTAGAATATTTATTTTTAGGGATACACGGAAAGTTGTTGAGCTATTTTATGTGTCCAGAGAATTCTACATTTATATACAGTGCACATTATGTACTAATGTTCTATAAATGGGCAAAACATGTTCCAGGTATTATTAATGGTAATTAAAGATAAGCAAATCATTACTTTAGCTAAAAAGTGTCAAAAACAGTAAGAGAACGTGTTTGACATTCCATGTTATTTTATTTAAATTAGTGTCAGAAGCGGTATTTGTAGTTTTTGGTTAGTTGGTTTGGTTTATTTTCATACGTTATTTTATTTCAATTTACTAAAACGTTTTCTTAGAGTTTTAGTTTTCATTAATGAGAATAACCCTGGTCCTAGAAGCATTTATTTGTTTGCTTGTTTGTTTGTCTGTTTAATCTGGGAGATTTCTGAGGAATCCGGTTCCTTTAGTGTCATTTTGCCTCTGTACAGAAGAGTTAGATTGGAGGATAAGAAAAAGGCTTTAGGAGTCATTGTTGTCTTCTTAGATGATAAGTAAAGCATATATTTTGTAAGAAACAATCCTTTTTCAAAGTTGCTTCTATTTAAAGACGTAGGTGAATACAGTGAAGTGAAATATCACATTTAATCTACCTTGGTATTCCCAAAAAAAGTATAATAAGCAAGCCAAAACTCCCAGTTTTATCAAAATTATTTTAAGCCACTTTTTGTTTCTCCCTCTTTAATTTTATCAAATGCTGAGCTAGTCTTGTAGGGTACAAACCCCTCACCTAATGATCAGTAATTTGCAGACTGGGGGAAAATGAGTACTCATTTCAGCCAATCAAACCAGTCACGGAAAGAGACTAAGAATTCCATGTAGAACATAAATGCATGTTTATTTCCTTGAATAAAATGTCACTGTTTAAACTTTGGTTGTAATCCAGGTATTAAATACATGTACTAAATGTAAGCGATATTTATTTCCTACAAGTATTGGATTGTACCATTTGGCAAGTAAATCTAAATAAGTAAATAAACAATAGTGTATCAACAAAAAATCCAATAAATATTATAATAATATGCTTTAAATACAAAGGGAGTAATCAATTAGATATTTATTTCATATTCTATTGTAGGTATGTGTAATGTTTTTGTTTTGTTTATTTTTATATTGAATCTTGGGTAAATATTTCCTGTTAGAAAATGGTTGCATGAACTATAATTGTTTGATTAACTCCAGATGGCCAATCTGCTAGTTTTAGGCTTAGAGATACCACCAATCAGACAACTAAAAGGAGTTCACTAAAAGTGAACTCCTAAAACAAAGGTTTTTCCCGTTGATGTTGTGACCTGTGTCAGGTCCCCACCCTCGCGTAGCAGCAGATTTCACGGCATGGGCATCGGCATTGGCTCCCACATTCATGTTATCATTGAGCTGGCATAAATGGATATTTCCCAAGATTACAAGCAGGCTGATTAACTGAAACTCAAATCAGGCTCGCTGGCACCGATGGTTTGTTCCAAGCTGGGAGCATGTGCAGGTAGACTAGCAGAGAGGCACAGGTAGACTGGCAGGGAGACATGTGGGCAGATTGGCAGAGACACGCGTGGGTAGACTGGCAGAGAGACACACAGGCAGACTGGCAGGGAGACACGCAGGCAGATTGGCAGAGAGACGAGTGGGCAGACTGGCAGGGAGACATGCGGGTAGACTGGCAGAGAGACGCACGGCAGACTGGCAGGGAGACATGCGGGCAGACTGGCAGAGAGACGAACAGGCAGACTGGCAGGGAGATGCGCGGGTAGACTGGTAGGGAGACACCTGGGCAGACTGGTAGGGAGACGCGCTGGCATAGGCAGCGCGTTAAGAGGGAGGGAATCAGAAGGAGGACCAAAACATGTGAAAGGAAGATGGCCAATAGATAATGGAATAAAGAGATGGAAAAAGGAGAGAAAAACAAGAAAAGACAGGAGCAAAAGTCTGGAAGGCCTGTTATGAAGGGCAGAGAGTAGGGGAGAGAGTACCACCTATACAAGCGCAGTGATATTAAGCTTGGGAGTACTGGAAAAATGCTGTTGGCATCACCATGGTAACCAGCAGCTCCCTTGTTTTCTGAGTATCTGGAGTGGTCTGCCATCCTGCATCTTGACACATGGCTTCTCCTTCAAGGACTCAAGATTCACAGAGGGTATTATGTGCGGCTTGCATTCCTTTACATCAGGGACGTCAAACTCCAGTCCTGAAGGGCCAGAGTCGTGTAGCTTAGTTCTTTCCCTGTTCCACCACAAATAATTCAGCCCAAGAGCTGTGTGGTAATTAGCACAAGAAGTTGAATCAGTTGTGTTAAATGAGGGTAAACCAAAAACTCCACGACTGGAGTTTGACACCCCTGCTTTACATGGAGGGATACGAAACTGCTGCTATTGGTCACAGCTGAAATGTTGAAATACATATCAGAGCAATCAGTTGTCACGTATATTTTTTTTTTGGTTATGTCTCGGTTGATATAAAATACCTTCTAAAACTTGGTGAACTCTAAAATATAACGTAAGCTAATGCTTTGTGAAAGCTTGTCACACCAATCCAGTGTTTTGTGCGGTGACACTGCAGTACAGCGTTATTAAACTGTATTGTGTGTGTATGAGTGTGCATGGAGAAAAACGTTCCCAGTCAATGACCACTCACTTCTCAGCGTCAAGCACAACAGTGCCCCCCAATGGTAATAAAACCACCTTTTTGATTGTGCCAGGAGAGTGCTGGAAACTCCATTGCTGATATCACGTAGCTTAGCAAGGTGTCTGGGTGACATGGAAAGTTGTGCAGTGAATCATGAAAATTAAATAACCTTGATTATCAGCCCACTTGGGATAATCCCAGTTTTTGAGGTTTGACAGTGCAGAATTGGACAGATAGGAAACGAACAGCATGCGCCGACATTTCAGCAGATAGATTAGATCAAGTTATTTTTTTTCAAATTTAACTAAGGAAATGGGTCAAAGTGCACAGAAATGGACAAGGCAGAGGAAGGTGTTGTGAACTGGTGCTGTGAAAGAAAGGGTGAAGGACAGGGATGAACCAGAGTATGAAGGAAAGGGTGAAGGATAGGGACTAGCCAGAGTGTGAAGGAAAGCATGAAGTGTGATGACTGGCCAGAGTGTCAAGGAAAGAGTAAAGGACGGAGACAGGCCAGAGTGTGAAGAAAAGTGTGAAGGACAAGGACTGACCATAGTGTAAAGGAAAGCATGAAGTGTGAGGACTGGCCAGAGTGTGAAGGAAAGTGTGAAGGATGGGAACTGCCCAGCGCCAGGATGGTGTCAGGGAAAAAAATGTACATGTGTTGTGTCCAATGACCGATAGAGGGCAACAGCAACTAAGAAATTGAAGGTGATTAAAATATTTGTTTTATTTGGGATTCAATCCCCTTCTTAAGCGTCTCCCTTTTCAAATAAGCCCAAATATATAGCTGTCATCTATGGAACAAAAGGATTTGGGTGTTTAGCTATGAATCTTCTTTCAGTGCAAGAAATAGCCATGTTAAGAGCTAGAGTATGCACCCCTGCAAAGACGAGCTGCATTTCACCCAGAGACTGTCAGTGTGGCATTTTAAGGTGGAGGGAATGTTCTGCAGAAGAAACGGTGCAGCCTTTTGTACTTTCAGAACAATGTGGGCCTGTTTAAAAACAATACAGTTTCTTTATGTACGTTACATAAAAACAACATTTGTTAGCAGCTTGTCAACAGGCAGGCAATAAAATGGTGTAATGAGTAAAGCTCTTGATGTAGAATATTATAAATGAGGGTGGGACTGATGGATGGATGTGCAGGCATAAGGACGCACAGCTGGATAGACAAATACCAACAAAGGCATTTCTGGTCCCCAGAGAGGCCTAAACTGGACGGAGGGGAGGGGCAGGGGGGAGTGGGCAGAGCAACATGAGTGCACTGCAGCGTGAGGTAGTTGGTTGTATGGTTTCGCATAATAAACAGCTCGGAGATAACTGTACAACCTTCTAGCTTTCCCTGCGGTGTCACCAACACCAGCAGCCTGACAGTGAAAGGCACTGCCCAACCCCTCAGCCTAGCGGATGGTAAGTAAGGGGCGGGTCCCCAACCCCTCAGCCTAGTGGACAGTAAGTAAGGTGCAGGACCGCAACCCCTCAGCCTAGCAGATGGTAAGTAAGGGGCGGGTCCCCAAACCCTCAGCCTAGTGAACGGTAAGTAATGTGCAGGACCCCAACCCCTCAGCCTAGTGGATGGTAAGTAAGGGGCGGGTCCCCAAACCCTCAGCCTAGTGGTCGGCAAGTAAGGGGCGGGTCCCCAACCCCTCAGCCTAGTGGACAGTAAGTAAGGTGCAGGACCTCAACCCCTCAGCCTAGTGGATGGTAAGTAAGGGGCGGGTCCCCAACCCCTCAGCCTAGTGGACAGTAAGTAAGGGGCAGGTCCCCAACCTCTCAGCCTAGCGGATTGTAAGTAAGGGGCGGGTCCCCAACCCTTCAGCCTAGTGGACAATAAGAAATGGCCTGGTCCCCAACCCCTCAGCTTAGCAGATGATAAGTAAGGGGCAGCTCTTGTCATCACATTGCTATGCCATTTGGATGGGATCTAAAGGGTAGCATATGACCTGTGAGGTCACACCTAGGACACTTTCACAGCAGTTTTTGTGTATTGTCTGGGAGCATCAGGCTATAGGAGTAGACACTGTCTACCTGTGCAATTTCCACCTTCTCAATGATTTCTACATGAAACAGACTAAACAGAAAGACACTAACTTGAAGACACCCAATACTGTGTATTTTGTTTATTTAAAATTATTCCTAGAATTGTTTGATGTGTTTTTCCTGTCGTAATATGTAGTCTCTAGTCCTCATATGTAGTTCTATGTCCTAAGGGTGTATTTGTCATTTTATTTAATTCATGTTAATATTATGGGTGTCCATTCATTTAAAAAATTGCTTAAATGTGCTTTTTAATGCATATAGAGATTGCCTATCTGGCTTCTTGTTTAAATAGCCTGCCGTTGTTCTTATGTTTAGATCTCCGGATTTTTCTGATCAGTGATGAAAGGGGACTCACCCGGGTTGCTTAACCACAATTGCTTACCATCAAGAACTAATCTTTTGTTTTAAATAGGCTCAGATAATACACTCCCATCCAGCTGTATGCCGTACCTCATCTTAAGTATGTGCATTGTACCCGAGTGTCTGTAGTGATTGTGTGTGTCCCCCCTCCCTCCACCCACCTCCCCACAAGTCCCCCAGTGTGTCTGGCTAGTGGCTCAGACAGCTAGTATCCGCATTGCGTTGTACCTCTCCTGTAAGAAAAAAGGGCTCATATCAGCATTCTGCGCTACTCTCTAGTCTACACAGGCAGAAAATCTCTCCGCTCCCTGGTGGAAACAGTGCACCCCTTGTCTTATTTTAAGAAGCCGTGTCTTAATATTTGAGCATTGGTCGTTTTGTCTCGTTAATCTTAAACATTTGATGCATGACAGTTTTACACAGTGCTCCGAGCAGGTGTGATGCAAGAACATCAACTGTATCACATTTGTGGTGTCAAACCATGTGCAACCGACGTTTTTCTACCCTGACGTCATTTTAGTCGCCAATTAGTGTCATCACACTCATACGATGGGAAGGTTGCTGAGTTGAGTATGTAAGCGAAACTGCTTAGAAGCAGCAACATCAGGATTAATGACATGACTGGTTGATTGAGCTGCACCTCAGACCTGGGTCTCAAAAGTTGCCGGAGGTGCTGAAGGTTCAGACTGATGGTCAAAGGTTGCAGTTGTACTGCTGTGTGCTTGTGTGCTTCCCATAAAGATCACAGCAAGCTGCCTCGAGAACACCACCTCATAAACAGCATGGTTCACATGGAGGTTAGGGAGCTTTAACCTACATACAGAAGACCCCCATTGTAACTTAGGATACCCCGCCAGGAATTGCATAGGTAAATAATGTGACTAATTATAATAATTACTGAAGACACGTGTAGCCCATTTTGTGGCAACAGATACATTTTTATGTACTCATCCCTTTCTCTTTTTTCAATATTTTTTCAATATTTTCAAGCGAGTGTAAAGTTAACTGAAACTGGATGCATTCACCATTGATTTTATTGAGATTATACTGAAATTGGAAGTCATCTCAAATTTACAAATGACATTTTGTCTACATCATTGCCAGCCAAACAAAATGAAAGCTAGTCAGATAGATCTTTCCCAGCAAAATGTCACCCAACCTCAATATAACCAACATAATCATATTATATTGATTACTGAGGCAGCTGCAAACATTCACCTTTACACCATGCCTCAGCCTATGTCAGCCCACATTCAGACTGATAGCATTTATAGACAGGCATTTTAAGGTAAAGGGTAATTCTACTGAATGTAGGGGGACACAACTATGGTACTCAGAAACCTAGAATCCACCATCTGAAAGAAAGAAGTTGGTTCCAAAGTAACGATTATTTGATTGCATTAGGGAACTATAACCAATTTCTTTAGCTAACACTGTCTGCAATCTGCTACCCATCAACTGGACTCCATCCACAGAAACCCTATGTTTAGCATTGTGGGCACTAAACATGCATTTTAATGAAAGGGCAGCGCTAATGCAAACTGAGGTGGTGGTATTCGATGAGATATTTGTGTCACTTCTGGCCTTGACGTGCCCCTTATTCTCACTGAGATAGTGACCCTCCACCCCCCCCACCTCACTTTCTGTTTCTCTCACACATTTCCTTTCGCAGACACATGCAGGCAGCAAAAAGGGGAGCGAGGGAGACGGAGACGTGATGCCTGAAAAACGTGAGGGGAGTGAGAGAGAAAGGAAGAGGGGGAGAGCGGGTGGATGAAACAGCGTAAGAGCAGGAGAGGATGGAAAGAAATAAACGGAGATTGGGAGCAGTGAATACAAAAGGTGGAGAGAAGCTAAACATGGAGGGAAAAGATGCTGAAAAGGAGCAGGAATTGTGGCAAGAAATGTGGACAGAGAGTATGTGTGAGAACGAATGTGCTGATGGCTCATTTCTCTGTGTGTGCATGCCTTTATCAGTGGCACAGACTGACACGAGAGGACAGTAAGCGAGCAGATATCCGTAGGGCAGAGGCAGGCAGGCAGGCTGGTATAGAACCAAATGATGGAATCAATAGCCTCGTCTGCACTGAACCAGCTGTTTAGCTCACTGTCTGGTGAAACTCTAATTGCTTGTAGCCATCCTGCCTGGTGGGGAGAGAGCCTCACAGAGACAGAGGCGGGGAGGCACAGAGAAGCAGGGGAGAGAACAGGGCACAGTCTGTGTTTTTCTCCACTATTTATAGCCTCAAGAAATGAAGATAAGGAAGACTGGGGCAAAACAAAACCTTACTTCTGTTTTGTTTTTGGACTAATGGGGTGATTTTTGCATTTTTTTTTTTTTTTTTTTTTTTTTTTTAGAATGCAGCTAATATCACCGAGACAGCAGCAGCCAGGGGATAGAGAGAGAGAGCGAGAGAGAGAGAGAGAGAGAGAGAGAGAGAGAGAAGAAGGAGAAGAGAATCAGTTTCCTTTTTTGTGTGTATATCTGTCTGGTTGTGTGTGTGTGTATGTTAAAAGAACAATTTCATTTGTGTATCAGCAAATACTGGTGAGTGTGCATGTTACCTGATGGAGAGTAAGCATGTCCTTCTGGTTATTCCTGTGCATAATCTAATTTAATCTAACCTTTTAGATTCCTACAATCTATCCTTGAAAATAATTTTTTTCTCTCTATCTAAATGATTTACTTCAGATTTCCTGCTCCTACAATAGTCCTTATAGCCGATGGAGAACAAGAAGTTGAATGAGCAGGGAAATATTTCAACGACTGCTGGAAATAATTAAGCGGAGAATTAAATTCTACAAAAAAAATGTACGTGTTGCATGCATGTCCTATTGTGCATTATGGTTTGGCATGTGCGCACATGTGCTCATCTATGTGGCAAGCTATTACATGTGCTGGTCATGGAGGTGGAGGATATGATGGTGTCCATGTACTGTACTGAGTCTAAAAAATAAACTGCAACATAATAAATACAGTATGCCTTATATATAATATAATGTGGTGTCTAAAGAAAGATATTTGAAATAATTATTTTATTATATGTAAATGTATTGTAGTTGGACCTAAGCTATTTGTATTGAATCTTATGGACAACACTGCTCTTCTTGTATGCTAAGAAAGTGAAAAATCACCGAAAATGTATTTTTATGCACCATTGCAGGACCACAAGCCGGCAGAGTATCAGTCTGAGAGTCCACTGCTAGGTGGCGCTAACTCACTTTTTGACTTCCAGGGAGATTGTGAGAGTTTTCTCTGTTTTTCTGTGCATTCTGCAGGTGATATTCCTGTGAGGCATATGTCAGACATATTGGAAGTGTTTTATTGTGAATTTTCAAAATGAAACCATGAGAAGCTTCTCAAATGACTACAGAGCGGCCACCCGTCTCCCAGTTCCCCCTGCCCCACATAAAACCCATACCAGTGTCCTCACAGCGCACTGTAAGTGGAATGATAATATGTAAATGTTCATGTCTGAGCTGTGACGTATCTTTCACTGGTGAATGAAGAAGGCTCAGACAAAGTACATTACATGCCTAGAGTTTAAAACTATGCTATAATGAAATCATCAGCAAAGGGAGACATGAAAGCTATAAAGAGCAAACAGCAGTATAAAAATTATCATTCTTCTGAGTGTTGCAGAAAGTTGACTGGCTTTTTTTGGCAGAAGAGATGGTATAAAAACAGAAAATACTGGTATGTCATTTATATCTGTGCTCCATATAATATGGCATAAGATTTATTAACTTATATTTATAAATTTAGCTTTATTTTAAGCAATACAAGTGAGTGGTGTACAAATTCACGCTGCTCAATTTAGCTATTTGCAACATTATACTACAAACTACAGAAAATTTCACATCTGGTGACAGTATGAAAGATTGATGCTGACTGACAAAAGCACCACATTTCTCAGGTTGTGATATGTGATAATAAGTTTGTATTCTTGCCACCATAGATGTCAGATCTCAATAAATCCAGCTACAACTATTCCAGGCTGGAATCTGCAAGTTACCCGCAGAACACTAGAGGCGCCAAACGTGCCTGGCTGTCCCTGAGACCCTTAACCTGTGAGGTGGCTTAAGGTCACAGGTGAGGGCCTTGGGAACAGAACTGCATGTGCTCACTCCGCAGTAGGATGTAAGTGCCAACTCCAGCACCTGATTTGGAACATATCAAAGGGTGGTGACTTTTCATAATGCCTCATTTTCCAGGCATAAAAGTGTTTTGACCTTTTGATGCTCAACTTAATAATAAATAAATGATTTGTTTGACTTACTGTTAAATCAGTAGGAACATTGGTGCATAAACAAATTGATTATTGTGTTGTGTTCCATCCATCTATCTGTCCATCCATCCAGGACCAGCTCTACTTTTTGAGGAGTCCTTGGCAAAGCTTTACTGGGGAGGCCCTCTTGCACAAAATTTTGATGATGGTTGATGATTATTTCACTTCCCCCACAATGCAGGCAATTCAGGGGCCCAAGGAAACTTCCTGTTCTGTCCATAGCTGAAGCCAGCCTCATGTCCATCCATCCATCCATCTATCCATCCATCCGTCTGTTCATTCACCCATCCATCTACCATAACAACATCATCATTAACTATAAAATTGTATGCATTTTGGAGACTGCTATGAACTGATCTAGCTATTGCTTCACTTAATATGCAGCAAATATGGATGTCTGTCAGCTTAAAAAAATATGAAAATTAAAACTGAATCTTACTTGGCGGTCCTTCCTGGGAAGTTGGTTGCACTGTCACCGAAGTGATCGTAGATGAGAGGTTCATGCTTGCTTGGTGGCCTTGCATTCAGCCCAGTGAAACATTGAAGCAGCCACTCTGCCACACACGCATTACTTTGTAGCTTCAAAGTAAATAAATGAAATTATCATTTGCATCTTGATCTTGTTTTCTGATGGCTAATGGCTGCCTATTGGAAGCAATAAAACTAAAAACACACATTGAATCTGTACTGAATTTTAAAAGGTATCTGAAGGTAACAGACATTAGTGAGGGATATGACTGCCAGTAGACTGTAAAACATTCACTCTGTACTGTACATATGTAGTATGATTCCTAAACACACAGCGCTAAGTACATAATTACCGCTTGTTAAATAATGGGCAGTTATTTGCATACTCATTTGTTTCTATATCTAAATCACAAAAAGAAAAAAAAAATGTTTCTAAGCTATTTTAAGATTTCATGACCTATAACCTTTGTTGTCTATTGGACCAGTATGTGGGGGTCACACCTGGGCATTACATACAGGTCACATGACACAAGCATGAATACATTACTCACGGACCGCAAAGACCTGGACAAGCAAGAGATAGCTGTAATAGTTCAGTGCATATCTACACTTACAGGATGGAAGCATAGTAGCGAAAAATACCAAAATATATATATGGATGAAGAGGAAAGATTACTGAAGTGTGTGATTTACTGAAGTACATTTGAAGAATCATAGTTCACTGAAGGAAAGGATCAAGAGATATTTCTGTTAAAACTGGTTATAATATAGTATGAATGGTGGACAGATATTAGTAGGTAATTATTGAATTACACAGCAATCTATAGATTCCATTGCAATCCTACATGGTTATCTATCCATACTAATAAATAAAAGTCATATAGAACACTATTCACAAACAGTGCCCTGCACTTATTTATTTATTTCTTCAGCATGCAGAGTGACCTCAGTGTGTCCCAACACCTGTCCTCATACATGTGGTGCTGGCGGTACCCAGGAACAGTCTGGAGGCTGGTATTGATTGACTCGTCTGTGTGGAGACAAACGAATGCATTAGTACCCAACTCACCCACCCTCTGAAAATATATTAACTCCGTGTATTAGGCACTCTGTCTGGTTGCCATGGTGACACACAGAAGGGGGAGGAGCTGCAGAATGGGTTGAGACAATAGGTTTGATAGGTAGTCTGTCCCCAACCCCGTATTGTCTCTCACCTTTCTCTTGCTTTCTTCCTCTCTTTCTTCATCCTTCCTGTTATCACGATCTTCTCTTTATTTAAAAGCGTATCTTCACTCTCATGGCCGCCCCACATTTCCAGATCCCTACCTTTTCTTAATTGTTCAGATGTTTCCCTGTCCATTTCACTTCCTCCACCCCCAAATTTCATTAGAGTGGTTTTCTTTTGTTCGATAACTCTGCCCTACTTTTCTGCTTCTCTCTCCTCCATTGAAGTCCTGTCCTTTAGCCTCATACTTAGCTCTCTGCTCGGCTCTCTCATTTTTATCTCTTCCACAGGCTGCATCCTTTGCCCCCCACCCCCAACTGAAATTCTGCGCTCTGCAGTAAAAGACTGGTGCATTGTAGGAGAAATGCGGGAGCAAGACAATGAAAGCAAAGGAGGGAAAAGAGGGTGGGGGGTGTTCTTTCACTTTTTCTACCTTGTTAAGGAACAAAGAGGGAGAAAATAGCAACTTAAAAAATAATATATACATATATTATAATTTTGAATGCATCTCTCATGTAAAATTTCTCAAAAAGTACTGCGTAGAAATTTGCATTTACTTGCTAAGCTGTTAAGCTTTTACTGCTAATCAGCTTACAGTTTTTCCCCATTTACACTGCAGGCTAAGTAGCTTTCTCATGACAAGTACATGACAAGGGACACGTGACCCCACCCAGACTGGGGAGACCAGGCCCGCACCCTGGAGCCAGAACTGGGGAGGGAGTTTGTGGATAAGCGCCTGGTGGCCGGGCCGCTATCCATGGGGCCCAGCTGGGGATAGCCGAAAAGGGTTACAGGGATCCACCTTCCTGTTGGGCCCACCACCTGCAGGAGCTTGGGTGCAGTGTAGATCGCATAGCAGTCAAAGTCAGTGGCCTTGGTGGACTGAGTAAAACCAGCACTGCATGAAGGTTGGAGACTATTGCCTTGTCCACACGTACACGGGTATTTTTTAAAATGGTGTTTTTCCTCCTCCGCTTTAAAAAAAATCCCTTACATGAACATTGTCTTCTAAAATATTTCCGTCCACATGAAACCACTAAAATGCGCTGTCAAGAGCATGCCAAACCAACAGGCGGCAATATAACTCTAACTGTATTGCCATGTTAGCCAATCAGAAGCCTAATTGCCAGTCCTATTAAGTTGAAAACCATGGTGCATGGAAGAAGAGGGGAATTGCACGTGTGGACTGACAATTAGGTAGAATTATTACTTAATGTTACACACGAGTATGAAGTTAGGAAAATTCAGGAAAGCGTGGACAGGGAGTCTTGCCAGTCCAAGTACATAGACATCCTAGCTCTTTTCAAAGAGCAGTACCCTTCTGAGACATCCACAGAGTTTCCTCATCACAAGGAGGACATAACCAGGGCCATCATCACCACCAAGCTTAAGGCAATACAGGGGAATATAGGCAAGCAGTAGACTCTGGTCGAAAAAGTGGCCATGGCAGAGTGGTTCTACTATACTTCGAACTATGTGAGCAGATATGGGCTGGTTCACCATGAGCTTCTAGTCATCACAGTTCGGATTCTGCGTCGACTTCCTCTGCACTTGACCTCTCAGTTGCAGAAACGTCAGATGTGTCCGATCAAATTCAAGAGTCTGATGGCAGCAGTTTGTCCGCCTCCGTGGTGAAGGAGACAAGAGATCTATTTCATGTATGTATGACATGTTTATTGATTGTGAAGAAGTGCTTATATGTTTATGTACTGTGTCTGTTGCAGTTACATTAATAATCTGAATATGTGAATTAACTAGAGAATTTTCAAATAAATGTAGTGGAGTAAACTGTAAGAATATAGTTAACTATATACTTAGCAGAGTTGGGTATGATTACTTCAAAATGTAACCAAGTAATCCTTGTCAATGTACAGTAACTATAATCTGAATACATATGTTTGACATATAATCTGGTCTGATTATAGTTATTATTATAATTACGTAATCCAGATTACATGTAGTTCATTACCACCCAACTCTGATACTTATGTATACATACTTGATTAATTATAGTTGTACTTTTTTCACCACTGGATTCTTGTGATGTTTATTTGGCTAATTTGTTTGATGAAACATGCATCATCATAATCTAAGAATATGTAATTTCAACGGTATTTAAATGATCTTGAAATGGTTATTTTGATGTACTGCTTTCCAAGCAAAACTTAGGGGACACAAACAAGACAGATTTAAAAGAAAACTTCCAGCTGAGACACATCTGCTGTATGCAGTTGAGGAAGACATCCAGATGAAAAAGAGAATTTTGGACATGAAGGAGACATCAGAGAGGCAAGCCTCTGAAAATTTTAGTAACTTATCTACTAATCATCAGAGACTGACAAGCTCAATTGCAGATGGATTTTCACTGCTGAGACACGTTTTGCATCCACCACCTCAACCATTCAACATGCCACCATACCAAATTGTAAGTCCTTATGGACACATATATGCATCTGCATCACCACTACACACAACAGCTGCCACATTTCCACCCAACACTACCATAATGGAATCACCACATACATCTCGCTCCAGCTTCCTGAAAAGCTCATTTGATACTCTGTTGTGATTTGGAAGTGCCTCCAGTTCAATAAAAAAAATATTTTTGTGTCTCACTTGCTGTCTTGTCAATGCCAATAATTTGAATAAGAAAGAGATTGAACATTGTACAGATAGTTACTGATTACAATAGTGCTGTGAATTTCACTGTGCAGTAAACTCACAGTATAGAGACAATAACAACCAAATACAGCATATACCATGTTCAGTTTAAACAAAATGACCTTCACATTTCTTTCTTCAAAAATAACTTTAAACAACACATTAGTTTCTTTTCACTCATGTTCAAGGTCACACTGCATGGGCTGGTTTGCCCAGTGTGTAACATACACACTCACACACAGAGTACCATACACATACTGCAGAGAAGACTGTGGCTAACATAAGAACTACAGTCCCTTTTATGGATCAAGGAATTTGGTAAGGACTCTTCAGACCCTCTTCCCTTCAGCTGTGAGGCAGTCGGTTCTGAAGCAAGTCTGTGTGGCTGGCTGGTTGTCCTTGTCATGCTGAATTGCCTCAGTGACTCTGTTCTCATCCATAGTCTCCTTAATGGCATCATAGTAGTTATGGAGCACAAAACAGGCATAGGTAACAAAGGGAAGGTCATTTAGATTAATGTCCATTGCCCTTCTTAGTGCTCCAAACCATGCTTTCAGTCTACCAAAAGCACATTCAATAACCATTCTAGCCCGACACAAGGACAGTCCAAAATACTGTTCCTGAACAGTACTTCCTCCATGTGCATTCTCCTTCATTAGGTATAGAAGCAAAGGGTATGCTGGGTCCTCAAGAATGAAAACTGGAATGGCCTCCTCATGTTCTATAATTTGTTTTTTTGAGGACCCAAAATTTGTTTTCCATTTCAGATGTGTGTTCAGCATGGAATTTGCGAAACTACGGGCATCATGGACACTAACGGGCCATTTCACTACGACATCAATAAATGAATACTTGTAGTCACAGGTAGCTTGTATGTTAAGAGAAAATATCCCCTTTCTGTTCAAGTAATCCATGGAATTTGTGGATGGCTGCTTTAGTTCTACATGGGTCCCATCCACAGCACCGATGCATGTAGGGATACCATGGGCTCGGAAAAACCCTGCTACAAGTTCCTCTACTTTGGCCTCAGTGACAGTGTACAGAGAGCCCAAGTGGACTGTAATTGCTTTGCATACTTGCCTTACTATTTTTGAAACCACCTGTTTTGACAATCCAAATGCATTTGCTGTTTAATTTCTCCTCGTCTGCTAAATACCCAGACAGCAAAAGGTAACTGTGTCAGATCTGGGCCAGATATTGGATAGAATTTGGTGCAGATCCGCAAAATGGGTCCGCGCCAGGGTCTCTCTTTCCAACGGCCCAGTACTCCACAGATTTGGATTGCGGATCAGGAGCAGACCTTAGCCAGTACTGGCCCAATACAGTAATCAATGAAATATGGTATGGATCTGGCCCAGATCCATGACTCAAACTTTACATCTGGGGCTCATCTGGCCCTGGTCTGTGATTGGCGATTAATTTTTTCAGCTACACCTGGGCCAAACATGGCCCAAATAAATCCCCACACATTTCTCTTCTTCAAAACAGTTTATTTTATTGAATCTCAATGTCATTCAGACAACACATAACATGTTTTATTTATAAACAAAAACTCCAGTCATATGAAAAATGTAAAAAATATTCAAAGACATTGTGAAAAGCTTGCGTGAAATACAATTGGTATTGAATTAAACAAAGTATTTTTTACAAAATAATAATGCATCATGGAATAATTACAAAAAAAACTATTGACAAATTTACGTGTGTGCGGAGACCAAGTGTCAAATGCATGACAACTTACATGACAGTTTGGATGGTTAAAGGAAAACAGATGATCAGCAAAAGTTGGAGCCAGAGGACCCAGGTATAGGTCTGTGAACATAAAAAGTACATTTACTAATCTCTGAATATACATTGATTAGTGTTTGTATGTGTGTGTGTGTGTGTGTGTGTGTGTGTGTGTGGTATCTTACTTGGCCTGTCACTGAAGAGTAGGAAGTAGCACGTCAATGGAAGTAAACTGGGAATGCAGTTTTCAGACTATGCGATGGAGGAGGAATGGAATTCAGCATCTGTGCTGGATGATGCTACTGGTGCCTTTCGAGTGTCATTTCTAAATGTTAATGTGTTATTCGACAGGGCATCAGGAGGAAATAAAGGTCAAGCAACAAGTTTCAAAATCAGGGTACAAGTGCATTCTGTGTCTCAAAACGTGATTGTATGTGATATAGCTGGTTACCTGCAGGAGATGATGGGCGGCTTGACCTCAACTTCACTAGCATCAGCAGAGGGAATGGAACAAAACCTGTGGAGCACAGTTCAAAGAAATAGGAGACATTTAGCGACTTAAAAAAATTCAGTAAAACTGCTGCAATGCAATCTTAGTGAACTACTGAAGTAACTATTGAATGAATAACCCAAGTGAAATGATGATGTCATGTTAGTTTCATCTTAAGTAGCAACTATATTTGTTCATGATTTGTACTTCAGTAGTAACTGACTTACTACTAAGCATTTGTGTCCCCTCAAGTAGATTGTTACCCAGTTCTGTGTTGAATGGCAAAACAGGAAGCAGGGTGTTTCACATTTTTAACGGAAATGAATTGCTCACAGCGTAGTAGATATGAAGATCAACTAAATGGCTCTCATTCCACACATGCATACACATAACATTAGATGTTAAAAAAAATATACTGTTCTACATCCCCTTCCGTTAGTTCTGTTGGTTTCTCTAAGAAGAAAATAAATGTCAATTATACAGTATTATTATTATTATTTCAATACTACAGGGTTGCCGACTCTCGCATCGGCATGACACTCATGCTTTCTGACTCACGCTCATTCTATAGTATTCCATGATAAACTTAAAATTAGCTAGCACTGGGGTAGTTTGCAAACCGTACAGATTATTTACAAGGTAATAAAACTCTTACAGTAATGAAACTTACAGTACCCTGCAGTAACACTACAACTCTCAACAACTGCTTTTCTCAGAAGCAATAATTTATGTCATGTGCAATAATTCATGTGCAATATTCCTGTTATATTTTTATACTGTGTATTTGTAATTGTTATATGCTATTTATTTTTAATTTATTTTCCATTCATTTTCTTTAGCTTGTACAGTTTTTATTGAGGCTTCTGCAGGTGGATCCAAATGTCATAGTTGCACTTGTGTAGTGACAATCATGATGCCTTTCAGCCAAAGACAGTGATTCGTGAAGCGTAGTTGCTGTGCAAGGTGCTACGCTACTTCGGGGAGCCTGTGTGCTGCGTGAATGCTCTTGCTGTGGATCTGTCTTTGGCATTTTTTATCCGGCGGTGTGGTGAACAGGTGTTTCGGCAGAAGTGGGAGGAGAGAACGGCTCATGAATGTGCTGGATGTGCCTTATACACTTGAATTATTTTTTGGTTGATAGAATGTAATACACATGTGTTTAAGCTAGGCTAATTATTACAGTACATGTGCCATTAAGACGTGTGTAATTTATTATTCTTTTTCTGTATGTTTCAGTTACAAGAACATTTATAAAACATCTTCTGTAAAAGCAAAAAAAGTAAGCCTTAAGTGGAGATTTTTTTTATTTTGTTTGCTGACTGTCTAGCTTCTAGCTTCGTGTCATCGGGACAGCACAGCACTACTTGGCGGGGGTGAGCATACACAGCTACGTTAAGCAACGTGAGTTTACGCTCAGGAAGTAATTATCCTAAAGACTACGCTGCTGAACAGTTAGATGAAGCAACCGGTGTTGAACAATTACCACTCAACGAGCTACAATACAGCAATGGTCACAACCATTCGACACCAAGTCGCAGCTATACAGGGCAACCACAAGCCAGTCTCAACAGCCATCCTTGTCATCAACAGCTTCTTTAGCTGCAATGGCCTATGCTAAAGCTCAATCAGCGTGGGCTCGACTGGCCTACATCAAAAAGGAAGCTGCTACCGTGTTTCCCCGATGATAAGACACTGTCTTATATTTTTTGAAATGCCAAAATATGCCCAGGTCTTATTTTC
>JAODKE010000146.1:2706464-2718807 GCA_026779605.1 Mormyrus hasselquistii
TCACACGCGGGGGGGGCTTATTTGGGGGGGGTGCCTTATTCTGACCAATTTTTAAAAAATGGGGGGTGCCCTAATTGCTGGGGATGTCCTATAATCGGGGAAACACGGTATGATGAAACAGAGGGCTGAACTTGATATCTACATGTCCTCCAATGCCAAAATGAAGAAGCAGAGTTCCAGAGCAGGCAGCTCTGCAGAGAACTTTCTGTGGAAGCTGAGCCTATTAGTACAGTGCAGCATACCAATGAATATGTTCAGCAACAATGTGAGTCACTTTTCCCAGACAATCAAACAAACCCACCACCCGTAAACAGAGAAATGAAACAGGAGCAAACAGTGAACACACGTGTAATTGACACATACCTGCCCAACCCTCCAAGGCACACCCTCAATCTTAACAACTATATGCCTGAACCAAACAATGCACAACATTTTGTGAGATACTTCATCCGCAAAGAATTAGTGAGCACAGGTCTCTTGCAGTTCGATTGTAATTCGACTCAATGATAATCCTGAAAATTATTGTGCATGGAAAACCTCATTCATTAGTGCAACCAAAGACCTAAATTTGTCTGCCAAAGAGGAATTACACTTAACAAAATAAATGGGCCCAAAATCATCCGAACAGGCTAAACGCATTCGTGCTGTACACGCCTGCTGTGGATGCCAAGATAGTCTGGCCTTGAAGAGCGCTACGGCTCACCTGAGGCTATTGAAGACGCACTCTTCAAAAAGGTAAAGGACTAACAAATAAAGACAATGTTAAGTTGCAAGAGCTTTGCGACAACTTAATGGAGCTGCAGTGTGCTAAACAAGATGGCGCTCTCCCAGGACTTGCACACCTGGACACAGCTAGAGGAGTCAAACAAATAGTTGAGAAATTTCCCTTCAACCTACAGGAAAGTTGGACAGCTGTAGGGACACAGTACAAAAAAATGTGCCATTTCCTCCTTTCTCAGTTTTCATGCAATTTGTCCAGCAGCAATTGAAAATGAGGAATGACCCAAGCTTTGCTACATCCAAACGTAACAGCCATGTTTCCTCGCACACAGAAATACTTTATAGTCGCAAACCTGCTGTGTCAGCATACAAAACTGACATTACAGCAGAACCTATTAGCTCTACTCTAAAGAAAATGGAGGAACCAGATCGCCAGTGCCTGATCCACAGAAAACCACACCCACTCAAAAAGTATAAGCTTCTCAGAGACAAACCTATCAAAGAAAGGCAGGCCTATCTGAACGAGCATCACATCTGCTACAGATGCTGTGGGTCTGTCTGATATGTTACAAAAGACTGTAAAGCAGAGGTTAGGTGTATCAAGTGTGACAGCCCTAAACACTTATCAGCAATGTACCCTGGTCCTGTTCCAAGCCCAAAGAGCACTACACCAAAAAACAATCACAGTGAAGAGCAAACTGAGAGCCCACTTTCAGTCGTGTCGAAGTGCACAGAGGTATGTGGCCAAGGTAATAGCCCACGCTCATGTTCTAAAATCAGTTTAGTTAAAGCATATCCAGCAGGCCAAAATGATAGTTATAAAAATGTACGCTGTAATTGATGAACAGTCCAATAGGTTGCTGGTTTTTTAGCCTTTATGGAATCAAAGCTAGACCCTGTCAATACACTTTAAAGACTTGCTCTGGCAAAACAAAGACCTCAGGTAGTAGAGCTGTAAACATCTTCCTCGAGTCCATGGATGCAAAAGTAAACATCCAGCTGCCCCCTTTAATTGAATGTGACTATGTTCCAGATGATAGAAATACCCTCTCCAGAAATTGCCCAGCATTACCCACATCTACTCCCAGTTGCAGACAACATCCCACCTGTCGACTACCACATCCATATCCTTTTACTCCTGGGAACGGACATCCTCAGGGTCCATATGGTCCGTGATCCAATAATGCACCTTACGCCCAAAGGCTAGACCTGGGTTGGGTTATTGTGAGCAAGGTGTGTTTAGGAAAAGCGCACAGCTAGTTCAAAAGAATTATGGGATCACTATAGACACCTGTGACACAGACAGTTTAGGACATTCTGTGTTTGTTATAACTGAATGCAACAACAAACAAGCTAGGTCTATTGACGACAAAGCACTCCTAACAATAATGGACAATGAAGTTTCAAAACTAAGAAAACAGCTTGGTTGCACCTTTAATCTTTTGCTCTCCGAGAAGAAGGCTCCCAGACAACAGAGAGCAAGCCCTAAAACGCCTCTACTCTCTCCGAAAGACTTTAGAGACGAAACCAGAAATGAAAAATCATTACATTTAACTCATGCAAAAAATGTTGGACAACAATCAAGCCGAACCTACCGCACCCCTGCGCGAAAATAAAGAACATTGCTATCTGCCCATGTTCGGTGTATACCAGCCACAGAAGCCAGAACAAATATGTTTCGTGTTTGATTCAAGTGCAGAATGTGATGGAATTTCCCAAAACCAAGTGCTTCTCAGTGGACCCGATTTGAAGAACTCCCTGTTAGGAGTGCTGTTGTGCTTTCCTAAAGAGCCCATAGCCCTGACAGCTGACGTGCAGCAAATGTTTTACTGCTTTGTTGTGCGCGAAGACCACAGACATTATTTGCATTATCTGTGGTATGAGGACAATGACACTACAAAAGGCATAGTTGAGTTTAGAATGAAAATCCACGTATTTATAAACAGCCCGTCACCCGCTGTCACCATTTACTGCAAGAGATGAGCAGCACAACAGAGTGAACGAGAACAAGGATCTGAGGTGGGACAGTTTATAGAGCATCAGTTTTATGTCGATGACAGGCCCACATCAGTCGCCACACCAGAGGAGGCAATTGACCTGCTTGTGAAAATGCAAAACATGTAAGCAGAGTCTAAGCTACGCTTTCACAAAGTGGCATCAAACTGCAGTCAAATTATGGAAGCTTTCTCTATGGAGGATCGTGCGAAAGATTTGAAAGATTTAGATCTATGAGTAGACTCTGTTCCAGTTCAGAGAAGCTTAGCACTCTGTTGGAACCTACAATCTGACAGGCTCACTTACAATGTATCCAGCGAGGCCAAATCCTTCACACGAAAGACAAGTGGACGAAGAGGATGGAAAAGTTTACTGAGACTCCAAGCATCCAAGAACTCACACAAGCCAAAGTAATCATCATTCAAGCTGTCCAACAAGACACTTACAATGGGACACTCAAAAACCTCACAGACAAACGCAAAATTTGACACACTCAGGAAGGTCAATCCTGTAGTGGACAAAGACAGTCTCTTACGAGTCAGTGGGCGTCTCACCTCCACCAACCTCACAGTGAATGAAAGGCAGCCTCTGATTATCCCATCTACCATCCACATCACCACACTACTTGTAAGTCACTTCCATGAACATGTGACCCATCAAGGGAGACACATAACTGAAGGAGCTATCCATGGCGCTGGATACTGGATAGTTGGAGGTAAGCATCTTTTATCCTCTATCATTCATAAATGTGAAAAATGTCGCAAGTAGCGAGGCAAAATAAAAGATCTTCAGTAAAAGCAAGAAAATAAGCCTTGAGTGGAGATTTTTTAAATTTTATTCCCTGGCTGTCTAGCTTCACATAGTCACGTGTCGTAGAGACAGCACAATAATGAAGGTATCTTGTATTTTGCCACAAATTCCACTCAGAGCTATGCCACTTCTCGCTTTCCCCTGTGTTTGTAAGACTTTGTACAGTATATGAGGACAGATTACAGACGGCTGCAGACAATTTTATCAACTGCCTGGAGGTGACCGGCCCTCGTTTTCTTTTCTCCTTCGTTTTTCTTTCAACTCTCATGACTTTTGATATTGTCCACGGGTTGTTTTCCCTGGAGTGGGTTACAGGAATCATAGTTCACCTGCTCCCGCACCAAATCCTGCAAGATTTCACTTTCAATGGATGGTCTCTGGCTATTTATGCCTTGGTCAGCATTGTGCTTACAGATGAGATCATTTTTACTGAGAATTTAATTGCACACTCTGCTGAATGGGACTCATTTGTTACACATCAGTGCCATATTCCTGTGTATTTTTATTTAAGCAAACTAGTCCTATGCACAACCTGGCTATCTCTTTTTATTATTCATTCTGTCTTTCCCCCATGAGGTGAGTTTAACTTCCTTCTAAACCCATGATTCCCTTTTCTCACAGTGTAACTCGTTCATTATCAGCTCTATTATTGATCCCTCTCTCCTTGTAACAAAAGTAATAATGCAGCATGTTATTATTATTATTAACAATAATAATTAATTAATAATTAAATGTCAAATGCAATAATAATTAAATTAAATCATTAATAATTAATTATTATTATTATTATTATTATTATTATTATTATTATTGGGGGCAGCATGTGGCTCAGTGGGCTAAGCCTGTGTACCATAATCACAAGGTCGCAGGTTCAAACCCAGCCTCAGCATGTCTGCAGCTCCATGAGCAAGACCCTCAACCCCCAGCTCCCTGGGTGCCCCAACAGGTGGCAGCCCTTCACGGACAACTTGTTCTACAAAGAGCAAGTTGAGAGAGGCGTAAAGAAGAATTTCCCCAACAAAGGAATTTTTGTTGTGATTATTATTATTAAGTAAATTGGGGGATTGGTCACTGCGCTAGCTACAGTATGTAGATCAAATTACATTACGCTTGATAAAGCAGAAGAGACACATGAACAGAAATCTGAAAGCTTCACTAAAATTAATAGCAAATAAAAGAAGTGAGAGATTTAAAACTATTTTACTGCTTTTGGTTAATATAATATATATCTGACACCAGTTATCCAAACTGCATGTCCTTGGACTGTGGGTGAAAATTGGTGCAAATGCACATTATTTGAGGAGAGCTTGCAAACTGCACAGACATACAGAGAGCAGAGGTAGGATCCAAGCCCCCTAATGACAGTGTTTGCCTCTGAGACACTGTGCTGCCCCAGACTGTAAGGTTATGTTAATTACTGAACAAATTTACTTAACAAATGATCAAATTTTCATTCCATTTACTTTCTCAGCATTTTGAACTTTTAAGATAGGGAGAAGTAATTCTTTTATGAGCTATAATATCCATCCATCCATCCATCCATCCATCCATTATCTGCCACTTATCCAGGGTTCAAGCTACGGGGGTAGCAGCTTCAGGAGAGATACCCAGACCTCCCTCTCCCCAGCTAACTCTACCAGCTGATCCCAGGCCAGCCGAGAGATATAATCCCTCCAGCGAGTCCTGGGTCTGCCCCGGGGTCTCCTCCCTGTAGGACATGCACGGAAAACCTCTCCAGGAAGCCTCCCAGGAGGCATCCGCACCAGGTGTCCAAACCGGTTGAGCTATAATATATCCAGTCTTATTTCAAGCCTTTTCATTTAAAAGGTTCCTACATGCTTTACCCTGGTTATAGGTTTCCACCAATTGGCTGCTGTGTATGATTGCATCAGCTGTGAATATGCAAATCCTATGGACTGTTCAGGTGTGTTTTGAAGGTAATTAAGTCAAACACCTATTTGAATATATCTACAAGATGACTTTAATGTACATACATTTCATAACAGAGTGTATTACAGGTATAATATCCCTTTCACACTGAAAATCCCAAGATGCTCTTTACAACCTTGAAATTTTCTTAAGTACCAAACATATCTATTAATTTTCCATTCATTGTGGGCAGCTTAATGCACCATTCTCCAGCTCTCAGATGCTGTTATTAAGTGATACAGTTGCAACAAATGTGGAAAGCCTTTGTTGATGATTCTCCAGAAGAAAACATTGAATCAGGCAGGCTCCATGTGATACCTGTGCTGTAAAACATGTGTCATATCAGTGCTGGTGAAAACAACCAGGTTTGAGAGCTATTTAGATGGAAATAAATATGTGAAATTATTCTGACAGTGCAACCTGCCCTCGGAATAACCTCAGAATTCCTAAAATCCCTTGTTATTGGATTGAATATCTGTCATACACTGACAGTGACCCCCTCAGGTCGCCAAATATGCCGCAAGGCATATTTGACAAGGCTCTGCTTCCAGGAGGGCAAATCCCACACCGACCTGCGCCCCCCCCCCCCCACACACTACCTGCCTGATGTTCCTGTGACTGGGGGGTTAACTGTGTAATCTAAACATTACCCAGTCACATTTAAACATCCCAATACTGAACAGGGCTCATTTCTCTGTTCAAACTGTGCCATGTCCTCATTTTAGACCTGCACTCTGGTCACCTTCCTCTTTACCTGTGTACCTGACACAGTTACACGTACTGTTATAACTAAGCCAGCCCCTTTGTGCTATGCCTTCAGTGAAATGTTTTTTTGTAAAAACATGCTTCATTTGCTGTCCCCCATTTCGTTTGCTTTTTTCTGGCACACTCTGCTGTATATTCTCCCATTTCACTTTTGTTAAAATAGCTACCATGTGTATAATTGTAAACCCTTTGAATTCATAACATGCTCTGGTAAAGTAAAAAAAAGAGTGATATTTTTTCTCAATTTATTTAGAAAACTACCTAAAAATGCAAAACTTATATTATGCAAATTTTGCATTTTATACTGTATATGAGACATTTCATATACAAATGAGCAGACATGCAGACTGACAAGCTGTATGTTACATGAAATTCATTTAACTTTATGATTTTCTGTTATTGCAGGTTTCTTTGCTGGCAACTGGCTAAGGGAAAAGTGACCAATTTGAACAAAAATGAACCAATATTGGCCCAACAATAAAACTATTTTTTAAGTAGTTGCCTTTAAACATTGCTATAAAATGCATTATTTTAAAATACCTCAATATTCCTTGCTGTAAAGTGAGAGTCACCATTAGAGGGCACTAAGCATATAGACAATTGTGAACTATCTAGCAGTAGGGGGAGCCAAGCACCAGAGTTTGGGGCTTTAGGGTATTTCTTAATTACCAACTAAAACACAAACACTGCTATTTACCAAAAACTCGTTTATACAGAGAAACGTTTGTGCTCTTTAAAATGGAAATGCACTACAATTTATATAAAAAAACTGTTTTTCAAATATGAAAATTACATAAAGGTTTTATGCATTTGTCTTCTGATGTAAACACAGATAAGAAGCAGTAAGAAAACCAAAATTTCCTGCTCTTGTATGTACAATATTAGATGGAAATTAAATGGAAATATTGTCAACTTAAAAAAAAAAAAAAAAAAAAACTGATGATATGTGTATGTGGTTTTATGATTTTTTTTGTGCACTTTGGCCCTGGAGGAACAGTGTTTCGTTTCACTGTATACTATGTATATGGCTAAAATGACAACTAAACATACCATTCAGAAATTATACCATTCAGGTTCAAGTTTCTGAAGAGTATAATTGAACTATATACTAAATTACTGCTAGGAAAAGTAGGGCAAAATGACACTTGTGATTCTGATAGTGAGATTTTTTGTGACATGTACAGGGAAAAAATACATAGTGATCAAATATCCAAAACATCAAGTGACTCAGTCTTATAATATGATTTTTTGGAGATTAGTGTGACAGAAAGTGCTTCCTAAGGGAAAAACATGGGAAAACACTGGAAATATGCTATATGTACTGGATAGGCATGGCATCCCTCAATCCTTTACTCTACTGCCTTTAACAGGCCCCACACCTTGTGACCCTTTAATGTGGTTGAAAAATCAATGGATGGATGGAAGAATGGATGGTTATACAAAATATGTGGTACATAATTTGTTCACAATAAGGGCCTTGAATTATGTGTGGTGGTGTGCTCCTTCAGGTATGTAAAGAAATATCTTAAAAAGCCCAGATGCCATTGCCATTGCGGCAAAATATTCCAGTTTAATAATTCTGTCAAACACATTGCTGTTGAATAACCTTACTCGGAGCCTTACTATTTCTACCTCATATTCTGAAGTAAGACAGGATTTACTGGAGCTTTAAACCCCTAGTTGTGTTACTAAGAATAGCCAGACATGACTCACAAAATAACTCAGCAATCTGGCCTGTAGTAAGTTATTTATTTTGATTTTAGCGTGTGGTTTGAATTACTCGTCATGGTAACGGGACAATGCACAGGAGGGTACGGACGACGTAATTCGACTTTCCGTCATGGTGCTGAGTAAAGAAGGCGATGTCTCCTCTTAGGACTAATCACAGTGATTCAGCTTCCAGTGTGAGTAGCTTGTGACATGTAATATTAAGAACAGGAGTGACTGTTTCCAATATCACAGGATAGTTCAACACAGCTCAATACATTTAATGCCACGTTTAAGCCTTAAAGGAGTCAGAATCATGATTGCTGGTGTATACCTATTAATCAGTTATATTTTGTCTTTGTATTTGAGTGGGTGTGGAGGCCTGTTGCTTACATTTATTCCTGATAAGATAGTAACCCATTTTAATTTACAAAAAATATTTTATTTGGGCATCTTTCATAATTTAGCCAGCAGCCCATTCACTTGGTTCATATCCCAGGAAGCACAGTCGTGAAGACAATGGAAAATTTTAAATTTAGAGTGAATTGTATCCAGTTGTCTGGTATATATATTTAAAATGTATTATACTGTACAACATATTTAATACAGAATTTTTAATATCTACTTTCATAGTAATTATTTATTTGTCTCAAATAAATATCTCATTTATTTGGGGGGGGGGGGGCAGTTAATGCACTATTATCAGAATCAGAATTCACTTTACTGGCCAGGACATTTGCGTGTGTGTGATTTATTTCGGCAGTACTGGTACATACTGTCACGTGAGGTTCAGGCAAGCAGGCGAACGAAGCTGTGGATATGAACGAAGGACTTTATTCAATGGGCAAAACACCAGGACAAGCAACATTAATGACCGGACTGGGGAAACAGACTGATTTGATTATCGGACTTTGTGCCAACATCCACCCATCTATCTTTCAAATGCCTATTCAGTACAAGGTCATGGTGAACTTGGAGCCTATTCCAGAAAGCACGGAGCTCAGAGCAGGGGTACACGCTACAGTAGGCAGAACACCACTCTATCTCAACCTTGTACCAATAGTTTCCACCAAAGGCACTAACTGTGTGTCTACAGAGAATACACATACATTTTGCTATGGTCAGCTTTGAAACTTGTAACCAAAAGAGAGGTCTAATAGCTCTTTTATGGAATTGAACCCCCACAGTTCAGCCTTTTCTAGTAAGCAATGACTGTATGTTTCAGATAAGAGCCCCCACCCTTTCTGATTATGTCATGAACATGCCGTAGCTTCAGGTTAAGAAATCATTCTTTTTTCATTTTTTTTTCCCTCCCAAGAAAGCTGTTGTCATAAACTATGTAACACTGTATAAGTTTTAAACAAGTCTTAACAATATAGTGGGTAGCCACTTTGATATCACTTTTGTTCCTATAGCAGTAAAAGCAAATAAAATTAAATGTGTTTATAATTATTTAAAAAGATTTACTAAGACAAAGAACTAAGGCAGAACAAGAATAAACATTTTTAAAAAAATGAGTGAGGGTGAGTCCCTGTTTGGATATCCTTCCTCCAAGCTGGGCTAGATTTCCCAAAAGTATGAGTATGAGTATAACAATGAGTGTAACTTTAATGCGGTGTAGTTAAATCTACATTTTTTTGGGATTTCTGACGCACGTGGGAAGTGGGATATGGGAGTGGGTGGGTGATGTAATTACAGTCAGAAGCTGCAGAAAGTGATCATCCGTCTGGTTGTAGAAGTAATTGGTCTGGCAGCTGTAGTTATTCACTCAAACTTTTTCATAACATACGCAACAAGTTCTCTGTAGATTCTCTGTAACAGAATGTCTAGTGACAGCCTTCTCATTAAAGAGGAATGTTCTAGGAGCTGGCTGCTTCAAATGAATGAAAGTTGCTTTGCATACTTGGAATGTTTTTTAAAAAGTAAATGATAGTATGCAACCTTTTCTAACTCTTTTGAAACCAACCTAGAGCCAGTCAGTTTCTCCATATTCTTGTCTGTCAATCCCACTGGTAAGATTAAATGAGCCACAACATAGACCCACCCTCAAATGCTCATTACCGAACATGTGCTCTTTAGCAAACAAATCACTTCTTGTCAATGATTTGGTGCTTGACACTGGTGCAGACCTTAGTTTTTTAAAAGAAGCCTGGCTCAGACGCAGGCACTATTCCTATTGTCCTCACCTGAAGGCTTTAGTTTCAGCTCTAGGCATGAAGGTGGCCTGGCAGCTATTTTTAACTCACTGTTAAAAACTGAACCCAAAATTATAGAAGATTTTACATGTCAAGCAATGCTAATTCAAATGGTGTCTGATCCGTCCATCTATATTTTTATTTTATATGGACCATTCCTAACTGAGCTTAGAAGACTTCTCTCTGACTTAGTCATTAATTTGCAGCCGTGTTTCCCAGCCCAGTCCTTAGGGACCCGCAGACAGTCCATCATTATGCTTCCTCCCAGCTCCCAGTAGGAACAAAAATGTGGACTGTTTGCTGGTTGTGGACTGGATTTGGAAATGCTGACTTAGAGAATATTATAATACATCGTACTTTCATAACAATTTTATATGCAGTCAGTCCTGCTACAACACATGATCTCACACCACAAATCCATTGTAACACAATTGATATATTAGTACCCAAATCCACTACAATGCAAAATCACATGTGTATTTGCACAATTTTCAATATGGTGCAGGCTGGAAGGAGGGGGGGTGTTTTAGTGTGGTGACAGGGGATTAAATGGTTAAATAAAATGTTGAATTTTGGTAGGTAATCAAATTGCTTCTATTACTCTATTTTTTAATTGTTACCAAGAAGAGATGTGTTGTGCTTTTTTGATGGATTGTAAACTGTGTTCTTCACCCTCCACCTTTGGGGTTGTGATATGCTAGACATCATTATATAGGGAGCAGAGTGAACAGTGGGATGTTGGTTGAACAGACCTCTGAGGTTACTCAATTCTGCATGCTACTCAGAGTTGGATGTTAAAGTGTATAGATACTTTTTTGTCTCTTCTTCCTCCCCACTGTGTGTTTGATGCTGTAAAAGAAAGGCATTGAATTTTGTTTTGTGCAATAAAAGAAATTGTATTTTTGGAATCCCTCCTAAATGTCCTCATGTTTTCTGTGGCCTACACCCTGGTTTTTGATGGTGCCCTTGCTCAGGCCATTAAACCACTGTATTACTGCCATAATGAATGCGTCCCTACCTTCAGGAGTGCCTGACCAATTTAAAGTAGCAATCATCAGTCCACTGAAGAAACCAAGTTTGGATACACAGAACCTCAGCAATTACAAACCTCTAACATGCCATTTTTGGACGAAAAAAAAATTTCAATCATACATCAGACTAGAACCGGGAGGTATGACCAAAAATTTATATCACGGTACTTTTCAAAGTTATATCGGTTAAACCTCCTTCTCCTCTCTGATTAATTTGTTGGGGTCGTGGATTTGTTTGGGGTGTGGAATTTCCACCACAGTGCCCATGTGAATGGGTTTAACCAATAAATGAGCAATACTGTCAGCAGTTCATCTGACGTGTTTTCCAATCCCACCTGGATTGAATCTTGACAGCCCAAATCAATCACTCTTACTCCAAAACCATTACTACCACTTATAATTCAGCCCATTGGCTACTTTTACCTACTCTTATCACTTTGTCATTTGCTGCATACATAGACTATATGCTGCAGCTTTCCACTTTCGCTTACTACCGACATACTTAGCTGCTCCATCTGTAAATCACGCATGCTGTTTTGGTTGTTCACTTAATCAGTCATATGACACTCCCCACGATACAGGGGACTCCTCCAACGACATTACCATCATCACTTCCTCCCCTTTCTCTAGAACATCTGCCACTTGCTCAGCCCTGTCAGCTACATACCATTTCCATTTTAAAACACTTGCCACTCGTGTTCCACCAATCCGGTGGGTTCTAGGGTTACCGTTCACCCACATCATAATAGGAATCCTAGGTCGTAATAAAACATTGCGTCCTATTGTCAGCTGTTCAGTTTCTAATAATGCCCAATTACATGCCAAAAGTTGTTTTACAAAGGGACTATACTATTGTTTCAGATATCTCTGGCTACTCTCCAGAAATTTGCCATTGCTTTAATTTCACTACCTTGTTTGCAAGAGGTATGGGGAAAGGCTGCATTTTCACCTTCCCTACCAATATTGGTCGCACTGTCACCGTACCTCCGAATTTAAATTGTTCATCCCCTACATTTAAAATCATTCCCCGTAGGATATCCATGCCAATTATACATTCTTTAACTGGGGTAATGAGTACATCATGGGCTGGCATATGTCCTATTGTCAATCATATTTTAAGAACATAAGAACTATACAAACGAGAGGAGGCCATTCGGCCCATCAAGCTCGCTTGGGGAGAACTTAACTAAT
>JAODKE010000146.1:2718907-2726407 GCA_026779605.1 Mormyrus hasselquistii
AGGTTCCTTTAAATCAGAGCTAGATAAGATTTTAGCAACTCTGAGCTATTAACGTTCTCCCCAAGCGAGCTTGATGGGCCGAATGGCCTCCTCTCGTTTGTATATTTCTTATGTTCTTATGTTCTTACGTATCCTTAAACAGTTTCCAGCTGTGCCACTATGCTAACATTGTGTAGGTTATTTAAACCGGTAGTGTGTCATAAGAAAAATTCATATCATAACAATAATAATAAAAAAAAATGGTTTTCAGTATGAACCGGTATACCTGATTGCCCTGTGAACGTACTTCCATTGACATCTGGTACCTGTTTCCACAGGCATGGTTAAGGGATCACACTAGTCAAACAATCAAATGTTCTCGGGCACAGCACGGATTGGCTAGTTTGAGTACACCCTGGATGTTTCTCAATATGCGTACTTGATTGTACTTGTGTTCTCGTGTATGCGTTATATGCCATCTTCCATTGCCGCATACTCAAGAACAGAAGTACGGAGAATGGTACAAAATCAGCAGATGTCGTTCTTTCCCCACTTCAGATATCAAGGATGCATTGGTTGCCTCCTCGCCAAACAAGACCAATCCCATGATTTAACACGCCACAAGGCAAGTTAACAAGACCGGTGCAGCCCAATACCACAAGTATGATTGTTGCATTCTTGGTATTCAGACCACCTCTCTCTGTCCCACTTTTGCAGGAGTGCAGGTACAGATGCACTGCAGCTTTAGGACTGTGAGTAAGGACTACTTCCTTTGAACCATTTTTAACTGAAAAAAAAAATTATTTGGCGATTATTTGGTTGTTTCGCCTAATTAATTTCACCACTTAGGCATGTTGACAAGGCAGATATCATCAAATTCTGTGTAATGCTAATAAACATTGTACATGCTTATTTATTTCTATATACTACTGCGTTATAATTCTTAGTTATATAAATTATACATATCCGTTTTGGATTTTAATGTTTGTTTGTAAATCTATGATACAGTACAGGTTAGAAATTTTGTTAGATGTTAGGATTTCTGAAACTGCAGAATTGCATGTGTAGAGGTGTGGGATTTAATACAGCCCTCCAGAGCACGTATGTAAAATAAACGTAACTGTATTTAGTGGCAGAATGCGCTTATGAGTCATTTACATGTGTTACGTTCATATTTTAGTGTTTCTCCACCCAAAAGCACTTATATCACCAGTGCACTTAAACCCCACACTCAAGTCAATGGGAGAATATGCTTTTTTGCCGTAGTGCATCAGAGAATCGATCGTTAAATGCATAAAATTAATGCAATGTAAAGCAAATATCTATTGCTGTAAATGTTACAATGATGGAAATACAATTTTTATTAATAACATAAAATATAGCAAAAACAACTTTATAAGCCACTGCCAGCAATTTATTGTTTAGTTTCACTTACATATAAATCTTATTATTGTTTTCTTTTAACAAAACCCTCAATTACTTCCATCAATCCATCATTGTACAGAAAAAAAATATTTCCAAACATCAAAATAACAAAATTTTAATTTTATCTTTCTAACACATTTTATCATTTTACTTGAAACATTTGACTTCCAAAAACATCTTTACAGTACAAAGACAAAGGGGATTCAAAGAGGATTTTTGCATCATCAATTCAGAATTATACACAAATAAATAAAGACCTATGCAATTTTTAACTTTCTGTTTACTGTCAGTTTTATTTTTAAACATTACCCTGATCCAAATGCTTCTAGATACTGCAAAAAAGTATCGGTCTGTTTAGTATTTATGATGGCGAAATCACTTCAGACCACAACAGATGCTCCTAATATATTAAGGTACTACAAGACACTTTTATACTCAATACTAATGGAAGTCATCTTCTGAAGGTAGCTAAAATTACATGGTTAGACTGCATATTGCTAAATAGTCAGTATAGTGTCTCAGTAGTATTATGTACTCTCATCAATGTCCTGGTTGTTACTGCATTGTACAGGTACAACAATATTGCAGCATTATAATGCATAACTGCACAGTACAGCTTAAACAGTAGCTGAATATCTTCCTATATTTCCTTTACTTTAACTTATTTCACATATCATCCAATTATTCACTTAATGAATTTTTTGTGCCAGCTCAGGAAATCTGTTCTTCATTTATCTGTAAACTCGACTGTATAGACTAAACCAGTGATGAATCTAGTTATGGATATATTTGATTTTAACACATACCATTAAAAATAACTGCACAATAAATAACAGAACAAAACTAAAACAATACAAAAAAATCTAAACACATTTGAAACATCATAATAACTGTCATACTGTACAGTATATTGCCAAAAGTATTGGGACACCCCTCCAAATCATTGAATTGAGGTGTTCCAATCACTTCCATAGCCACATTTGTATAAAATCAAGCACCTAGGCATGCAGACTGTTTCTACAAACATTTGCAAAAGAACGGGTCGCTCTCAGGAACTCAGTGAATTTAAGCGTGGTACTGTGATAGGACACCACCTGTGCAGTAAGTCCATTAGTGAAATTATTCCACAGTCAACTGCTAGTGGTATTATAACAAAGTGGAAGCAATTGGGAAAAACAGCAACTCAGCCACGAAGTGGTAGGTAATGTAAAATCACAGAGTGGGGACAACGCATGCTGAGGTGTACAGTATGCAGAAGTCGCCAACTGTTTGCAGAGTCAATAGCTACAGACCTCTAAACTTTGTGTCGCCTTCAGATTAGCTCAAAAACAATGTGTAGAGAACTTCATGGAATGGGTTTCCATGGCTGAGCAGCTGCATCCAAGCCTTATATGACCAAGTGCAATGCAAAGCATTGGATACAGTGGTGTAAAGCACAACGCCACTGGACTCTAGAGCAGTGGAAACATATTCGCTTGAGTGACGAATCACGCTTCTCTGTCTGGCAATTTGATGGACACTTGTCTGGGTTTGGCGGTTGCCAGGAGAACGGTGACTGCATTGTGCCAAGTGTAAAGTTTGATGGAGGAGGGATTATGGTATGGGGGTGTTTTTCCAGGGCCCTTTAGTTTTGGTTAAGAGAACTTTTAATGCTGCAGCATTTGAAGCCATTTTGGACAATTTCAAGAGGGGAGACCTTCTCATCCAAAATCAGTGCCTGACCTCACAAATGCTCTGGTCCCCGATACTTGTACTGAAAGAATGGTGAAAAATTCCCATAAACACACTTCTAAACCTTGTGGACAGGCTTACCAAAAGAATTGAAGCTGTTATAGCTGCAAAGCATCGGCTAACTTTGTATTAAAGCCTATGTATTAAGAATGGTATGTCATTAAAGTTCATGTGTGTGAAAAGGCAGGTGTCCCAATAATTTTGGCAATACAGTGTATATGTCTTATGACATATTCATAGTGTATTTTGGAGCATTTCAGTACTGGCTTGTACAATTTTACTTTTGAAAATGTTATTACTCTTTTAATCTGTCAAACTGTAAACAGTTCTTATTCAATACGTAAATGAAAAGCAATGCATTATTTAAAAACCCTGAGCAATTCTACACAGGTAGGTGGAGGGAAAAAAGGAGCTGCACAGAATCTCTAACAATTTACAGCAAACTCAAATCTTTGATTACTTAATATGATTGTACACTGCATGTTATATTAATAAATAACAATCTACAAATAAGTGGTATAAAACACATCATAAATTAGTATTACATTTCTGGTAAACACTTTCCTAAACACTTACATTGTAAGTCTGGGACCTTTTCCGAAATAATTTCCGGAACCAGACCCAATACAGGAATATCATGAAAATCCAATAACAGATATAGGCAACGGATCCATAAATCAAGAACTTGATCTCCATTTGCTTCTCCTCTGATTTCCAGTTCCAAATGGTCTCGCGGTATATGCTGTAACCGAGCCCGCTCAACAAAATGGCCGCCCACAATGAAAGAGGAATAAGTGGAACATAATTGCCCACTATCTTACGTCTGCCAGAGGTGCCCCAGGTGCTCTTGTTCATAGTGAAGATGGCAAAATACTTAGCAGGGAGAAGGCTGGTCATGTACAGCACAGAGTACAATGACATGAAGATCATAACTACACTCCTCTGGAGGAAACAGGCATAGACAGCTTTGACTAGGCCAATGATCTGAATGCAGCAGAGTACCCAGAGTATGTTCCAAAGGGTACCAGTCCAGAACAGCTTAATAACAGTCCCAGTGACAAAGAAAGGAAAGACTCCAGACACAATAGATTCATAGGTCATCCATAGGCTGTGTTTATGCCACCACATTGCATTAAACAGCCACTCACGGAAGTAAGACTTGGTCCATCTGGTCTGCTGGTTCAGCCATCGCAAAAATTGGCCTGGAGTCTCTGTGTAACACTTAGATCGAGCCGTATATCTAAAAAAGTGAGGCCAATTAAAAAGATAACGTGAGGCAGAAGCAGATACAGAATTTCTCTTTTGAGTGCCAGATGTCTTTCTCAATCCTAATTCTCCTCATGAGTCCTAAGACATTTTATAAGGTAATTAATAGTGGACACATTGAAAGGAACTCACTTTGTGGCATAGCCGAGGCTCAGCATACGATTTGTGAGGTGTCGATCATCTCCAAAGGTACAGTGTGTGCCCAGGAACTTCTGATTGTACCAGGACTCAAGAAACTCCTGAAGGAGGTCATTTCGATAGAGACCTGATCTCAGATAATGAATGGGAAAAGATTAAAAAAAAACACAGAATAAAGCACATTTACAATGATATTGTACAAAAATATTGACATTCCCTTCAGCTGTGCACCATTAGGATGAATCACTCACCTAGCGGACCGCTGATACAGGACACACAGTTGAAAAAAGACTGGCAGGATCTCTCAACATTAAAGGCCATCCAGTATCTGAGACTGCTCATGAAGCTAATGTAGGAGTCTTTCAAATTTAGGATCATCACATCACCCCCAACTGCTCCATATTTTTCATTACTCTCCAGCACCTTGCAAAGTTCCACTGTAGCTAAAGGGTCTAATTTGGTGTCTGAATCACACACCTGTGGTGAATAAAACAGAAGGTTTAAGTTAACAACATGATTAGTGATAATTAGCAGTTGTACTAGAGTATTAATATAGCAGCCATTTAGATTAATCTAAAACAGGCTGTGATTGAGTGATTAACACTCCTCGGTAATGATCAAGTTCATGTATAGGAAGAATTAAGGCAAAGCGTAATGTGTGTTCAGACATTTCAGTTAAACACCAAATGAGGCCCACATTTTGATAATACAATACTTTTACCTCTATTATTGCCATAAATTTTAGGGAGTGAGGGTTTCCAAAATACAAATACTATCACATTGGCTTTGATGTAATAATCACTTGAAGTGGAATGTTGTAAAATGAATCAGAAATGTTAACTTTTCTTTAGGCTGAAATTAAAACCCCTCACTTACCTGGACGTAATCCACTGATGTCCCCAATGCTTTGAAGGCCGTGTACATCACTTCCCTCTTGCCGCCCCACTTTTGCATTATGCACACACACCTTTTGCTATTGATCAAATCTTCCACCAAATTTCTCTGAGGATCTTCCCCTCTAATTTCCATGCCAGCATCCCCTGCTGGCTCACTATTTGTCTGCTTGTTGGGGTCCCATGCATGATAATTGTTGTCCCACACATAGCTGGCAGGATTTTCATCAGCAAACACCTCCCTGAACATCTCCATCATGTAGCGGTCATCTTCTGTGTTGCCATCCACAACCATGATGATCTTCAGGAGCTCAGGTGGATACTTAAGACTACGTATAGAATTAAGACACTCTCTCAGATAGACAGGGTCTTCCTGGTAGGCAGAGATAGTGAGGCCAATTGATTTCCTGTAACTACAGGGTTCATGCCGTGCATTCATACGTCGGTGCTCCACAAAGGCAAAAACACTCTGGAGAAGGACATGGAAGGCCAGGAAGAGACCATAGAAGCCAAAGGAAACAATATTGAACAAAGAACTGGCCAGCTTGAAGCCCTTGACATAAGCCCACACCATCACTGCCAGAACCAGCATGGCAAAAAGGTGGGTGATCACAATCCGGACCACAGTACCGGTTTTCTGTAGCACGGGTTTAAGTTGCATCTCCCTGTTAAAGAATTTAGAACAATGTCAGAATTTTTGAAGTGTTAAAGGACATTGTATATGGGTAGATGACCAGACAAACTGCAAAATCCAATAAATGGCTAGCAGGGTACAACAAATGAAATAAAATGAGGATAATAGGATTTTGCAGAGCTGCTAGGTTAATTCCTTAATGAGTATTACATTTCTACCAATGAACTAGCAAAACATATGCTATACAGAGCAAACCACTTTTCCATTGGACATAAAAATTAATATTTTGTCTTGAAACCAGTAATCATTAACTGATGTGTGCTACATCATTAGTGCACTCATCAAGTACATAGTATGCTAACAGCCATGGGCGTCAATAGGTTCAATCTCTCGGGACTATAGCCACGGATATTTTACCCCCTGATCTTCCTTTCAAATACAAAATGTCAAGTCCCAGGTAAACTTGACAACAGCCCCTGATGTTTTTCAGTAGTTAGAAAGACCTCTGCTAATGGCATTACTGTCATTACATTAAAAATACTTTCATTACATTTTTGGGGGGTTCCGTAAATGAAATTGTTTAGTTTAAAAGAATGCATTTCTGCTACATGTACTAAATGCACTTGGAATTAAAATACCATCAAGTTTTCAGTTACATGTGGCTGAGAAAAAAACTCCAATTATAGTGCAGTTCAAAATAATTAAATCTAAACTACTCTAATAGATAAGCATAGAGTTATTCTTAAAGTGTATTGTTACACCATCCTAAAGTGTATTGTTACACCATTGTTACACCATCCTTTTCATGACTGAAAAGGATTATGTGGTCACCATAAATAAATTTAGTACCGACGTGGTTAAATGGGTGAAATAGGGGCTATTTTGGTTACTAGCTTAATGTTCTGTGCTTACCTGCCATTGATAAATATTGTGAATTTACTGAAAGTTAGGTTTCATTCACTTCATTCCAGATAATTTGAAAACTCAGAACATGAGCCCAAAAGAGAATATGAAGAATAAGTTATTTGTGATGCACCGCCGGCCTACAAATTGGCTAGATCTCACCTATAGCCTAGTCACCTTGTGTCGTTGAACATTCATAGTGAAATAAACGCACAAAAAAAAAAAAACAATTGTCGGCAACACATTCAAATTGAATACATGTCATTGCAGTTGTTATGATAAAATAAACTTTCCAATTTGACTAATTTCTCGTCTTTATTTTGCTTATATAAATGAGCATACCGATAATAATTATTAAATTGTGAAGCAGAATTAATTAGTTGAACATTTTCTACTTCAGCGGTAATGGAGTATCAAACCCACTCCACCTGACAGCCTGACTCCCCTTATTTCCATTTTCGTTGTTTCATAAATATATGAAATGATCATATGTTTAGTACTTCGTTATATAACAGGATAATTAGTTAGAGA
>JAODKE010000146.1:2731407-2740564 GCA_026779605.1 Mormyrus hasselquistii
ACTGACTAGAGTCAGCAATGTTTAATTTGTGTTTTAGTTTTGTGTTCTTATACAGTAGTATAGGTAAATATTTGTTTCAACTTGCAATAAAATGAATCAAGGTAAGAACTAAGGTAATGTTGTAGTTTCTATGGTGGATTCGATAATTTCTCTCCGAGTTGGAACTCAGATGAAAACTTCACGAAACATCAGAAACACGGCTCTTTTAGGAGACTGGTTCCAGAGCCCAAGCCGTGCTTCAAGGTCAGCCCAACTATATCTAGTCGGAATCTCACAACCTCGCGCACCAGCTCAGACTCCTTCCTGCCAGAGAGGTGACATTCCATGTCCCTAAAGCCAGCTTCTGCAGCTGAGGATAGGACCACCGAATACTGCCCAACTCATATTGCACCTGACTCCTTTGGCCCCTCCTACAGCTGGTGAGCCCATTGGAGGGGGGACCTATGTGCCATCTTCGGGCTGTGCCCGACCAGGCCCCATGGGTGCAGGCCTGGCCACCAGGAGCTCGCCTCTGAGCCCTACCCTCAGGCCTGGCTCCAGGGGAGGGCTTTGGTGACCCGCATCCGGGCAAGGGAAAACGTGAATCCATGTTTTTACTCATCATAAGGAGTCTAATGAGCCGCACTTTGTCACTTTGTTCTTTACCCAAGACCTGGTTGCCTTGGGTGACCTTCCACCCCCAGGCAACTTAGCTCCTGGGATCATTGGAACATCCATGATAATGTATCAGTAGAGGATGCATAGATATAAAGATCCATTTTGAGTTGGGATTTTTTAAAATATGCTCTAATCCACTTCACTTTAAAGACGGTGTTTAAGGACATGAAATCAAGAGAATTAAAGCCACCAGAAGAAAGATCGTTAATCATAACGTTTTTCTGTATATAATGTGTCCATTTCTTCCATATAAAGTTGAACAGAATTTTATCAATGTTTTTACAGAGCACTTTGGATACATCCAGAGCCATGTAAATGAGTCTAGAGAGTCCCTGAATTTTGCATGCCAGTGATCTGCCTGTAATTGAGAGATCTCTTTGCAGCCATGAATTTCATTTATTTTCCATAGATCTGAGAATTGGATTAAAATTGTCCAGTATCCTAGAGGTCTGATCTATTCCAACAATAACACCCAAATATTTAACTTTCCCTACCACTGGAATCCCTGAAATGACTGTGTCAGAGCATTCTTTTAGTAGAAGCAACTGATATTTATTCAGATTAAAAATAGTCCAGAAGCCAATGAAAAGAAATTAATTGATCTTATTGCAGCATCAATTTCAAATTTGTCCTTCAAGAAAATGGTTGTATCATTTGCTAACTCTCTAATGGTGACTGTGCAATTGGTAATTTCCATACCTTTTATATTACATTCCTTATAGTAACGTGATAGTAAATGCATAGCTATGATAGTAACTGTATAGCATAGAGATATGGAGATATAGGGTAGCCCTGCCAGGTCCCTCTTCCAACCAAAAAACGTCTAGTTGTTCCAAATGGTAATTTAATACTACAGTACTATTACCATCAGCATATAAGGTCTTAATTGCTTTGATAAATGATTCACCATAGCTGAATGATTCCAATGAACTGTAAAGGAACTGATGTTCAGTAGTATCAAAGGCTTTGTGAAAATCAAGAAAGAAAAAAAAGCTTTCATCCTCCACCAACTCAGAATAATCCAAAATATCCAAAATAAGCCTAACATTATTAATAATATGTCTACCAGATATAAAAACAGATTGAATCTCAATTATAGTACTCGGTGATGCCTTTAACTTGGATGCTAAACAGAGAGCAACATTTTTATAGTAATTGTTTAATAATGTTATTGGACGCCAGTTTTCTAAGTACAATATGTTTTGTTGTGCTTTGGGTATCAAAGTAATCAGACCCTGTGTCAATGATGGTGGTAGGATTCTCTTATCAAAGCTTTCTAAAAAAACATTCTACACTAAACGTTAAAAAGCCATAACTTTCTTCTTCTCTGACAAATGGATGTAATGAGACTTGTTTTCCGGTTTGGTCATGTGACCTTTGATATAACCTCTATTAAAGTACACAGCTTGTTACTAGTGTGCTATTTGTGTGTTTGATAACACCATGTTCAAGCATACAGTAAGGTGAAGAAAGAAAACCATTCCAGGTATACAGTAACACACATATGAGTAAAAATATAGCAGTGATGAGTAATATAGCAGTGAAAAAAGTGAATCCTGCAGTTAACCTCTGTAAGGTAGTAGAAGTCCAGGATGAGGGAGATTTGTGATGGAGAAGATGAGTCCCAGAATGATGATAATGTAGGAAATGTCAGCACATCACTTACTGAGTCTTTGTGAGATTGGGCAGTTCATTTTCTGGTGTCTTTGAAAGCTTTCACTGCCCTTTTCTCCATCTTGAGGGTTCATCATCCTTTGCTACCAAATGATGCCAAAATTCTTCCGAAAACCACAACCTCCTACAACATTCAAGTTCCTGCTGGTGGCACTTACTACTTTGGCATTTAAAAAACATTTGCAAAAAGGATGAAACAATTTACGTTCTAAGCAAGCATGTATTCAAATTGCAGCTAAATATAGATGGATTACCTTTGTTTGAGAGTTCCTTTTTGCAATTTTGGCCAATCCTTGGCTTGGTTTCTCATAAACCAAGGGGGCTTTTGGAAAGGCTGAGGTGGAAAGCCACAGATGCGACAGTTCTTGCTGTATACAGGGCCAGTGTTTCTCCACAATGTGTTGTCAACTTGAGTTTATAACAACTACGTGTTCTTATCTGTTGCCATTTTCATTCTTGCAAGTCCTAGATTGTCAGTAGCTCTTCATGACTTTGCACGCATGCTGCTTGTGTGTTTTGTAACACATATCAGTGAATTGTATGGTGCTGAATATGTTAGCTACAATGTTCATGGGCTAACCCATCTTGCTGAGGAAGTATAATTAAATGGACATCTAGATTTAATATCAGGATTTCCATTTGAAGATTATTTGGGTAAGATGAAAAAGATGGTAAGAACTCCTCCACTGCATCCTCCACTGGCTCAGCTCAATGAAATAGATCTTTTCAGAGAGAATGAGCTTTTACATAGGAGGTGAGCGTTGTAAAAGGAGCATATCCGTGGACTAATTCCTTCTATTGTGGACATACCAGTAGTTCAGTTTCAGGAGCTTCTAATTAGTGGTACCAAAATTAATATATTGAGTGAGGGAGACAGGTGTTTAAAGATCGATGAAAACATTCTTCAGTCTCTGGACAAGATTTACCTTGTCTTCAGGGTATATGAATTAATGAAAAGTTTTTTTGATCATCCTCTAAATTCATGCGAAAAATAAATAATAAATGTAAGGTAAACCATGCAGGGAGCAGAAATATAAAGTACAGATATTTTATGGGTTCCACTGAAATAAAGGTAGCTGATTATGACGAAGACCTTGGCGTGTATCTTGATGCTTCCATGTTCCACTCTCACCAGTGTGGGGAAGCAATAAAAAAGGCCCATAGGATGTTGGGTTACATCTCTAGGTGTGAAGAGTTAAGGTCAAGGGAGGTAATGCTACAATTACAATTCTTTGGTAAGACCCCACCTAGAATATTGTGTGCAGGTTTGGTCACCATTCCTTAAAAAGGACATTGCTGCCTTGGAAAATGTTCAACATAGGGCTACAAGAATGATTCCTGGTCTTAGAGGAATGTCTTATGATGAGAAATTAGCTGAGCTGAATCTGTTCAGCCTTGCGCAAAGTAGATTAAGGGGGGACATGATCCAGGTATATAAGATTTTAACAGGGCTCGTTGCTGTTCAACCAAATGGCTACTTTAATATTTGTTTAAATACTAGAACTCGTGGCCATAGGTGGAAACTAGCGGGAGAACATTTTAAACTGAATCTAATAAAATGCCAACAATAAAAAGCCATATTTTTCTCCTTCTTTGACAAACGGATGTAATGAGACTTGTTTTCCAGTTCAGTCATGTGACCATCTTTACACAGCACGTAGTTACAGTATGGAATAATCTTCCTGCTAGTGTAGTGCAAGTTAATGGCGCGTTCCATTTGCCCTCGGAACTGGGATTCTGAGTGGTGACGCCGAAAGTGATGACATGCTTGCTCCCGTTTCTCGGAGATCCGAGAAATATCTCAGACAGCATGGAGGATCCTGAGTTCAGAATTCAAGATGGCTGTGCCCTTTGTCAATTGTAGTTTTATCCTGTTTAAGCACTACTTCTCATTTGTGGCTCATTAAATCTGTAGCACACACACTATACCGTCCAACTTATCCGTGGACGTGTTGCAATACAGTTCTATACTTAAAGCACTGTGCATAATGTGTCATCAACTGATATTGCTAACAATGGCTAACAATTAACCGGGCTGGAATTGAATTTCATGATTAGTCAGATTATTTGTCGGATTTAAGGTAGTTCAGGCTAATTGTAAGTGAACAAAGATAAAGGCCATTTAAACTGAGGTACCTTAAATTCAACAATTTGTCCGGCTAAGCAAAAAATCTTGCTTTTTCCTATGGGTCCATGGTATTGCTACTTCTGTGGCAAATGGAATGCATCCGACTCAGTTTTCCCGAGTTTTTAGCGGATGTGACATAATCCCGGAATCCAAGAATCTAATCCCAAGGCAAATGGAATGTGTGATAAAACCCTGGGTTTCCTTAAATCAGAGCTAGATATGATTTTAATATCTCTCCGCTATTAGTTAAGTTCTCCCCAAGCGAGTTTGATGGGCTGAATGTCCTCCTCTTGTTTGTAAATTTCTTATGTACTTATGACAACTTTCTTGCCTTCATTTTGCCTTCATTGGTTGAAGTCAATGATGCACTTTATCCCTTTTTCTTGTGTATTTCATTTGATTCAGCTTTACTGAGAGTGCAGTTTGTTTAACTTTACGGAGACGTGGTTAACCGAACTAACACCGGAGGCTAGCGTGGACCTGCGTGGATTTGCGTCTGTAAGAGTTGACAGGGACAAAGAAGTATGCGGAAAAAGCAGAGGTGGGGGGCTCATTGTCTACATTAACAACAGATGGTGTATCCCAGAGCATGTCTCTGTTAAAGTGTCATCATGTTGTCCAGACCTGGAGCTGCTAGCTGTTAGCCTGCAGCCATATTATCTACCTTGGGAGTTCAGTCATGGGAAGGCATGAAAGCCATCACAGGCTACAATACCAAGAACAACACAGCAGGGGGGACTATGGAGAACGCAATTGAACTCAACCACTTTTTTAACTGGTTTGACCAGTCCACAGCCACCTCACTCTCACTACAGCCCCTTTTCTTTCCTCTCCTACCTTCCTCAAACCACCATGCTCCTCCCACCCCCCACATGGCACCCCCCTCCTCCCAGCCCCCTCCCAAAATCATCATGGCGTCCTCCTCTTCCCAACCCCCTCTTAGAGTCATAGCAGACCAGGTCAGGGGACAACTTTGTCCCAGGAAGGCAGCAGGCCCAGATAAGGTGTGTCCCCGGCTTCTGAAGACCTGTGCTGCTGAACTCGGAGTGGCCCTACAACAAGTCTTCAACCTCAGTCTAAGACTGGGGAAAGTGCCCGCCATTTGGAAGACATCCTGCATTGTTCCGGTCCCAAAAAAGAATCAGTTTAGCGAGCTGGATGGCTTCCAACTGGTGGCACTCATGTCACACCTGATGAAGACTCTGGAGCAGCTCTTCCTTAATCTACTCAGGCCCCAGGTTCAGCATGCCCAGGACCCCTTACAGTTTGCCTATCAGGCAAATTTTGGTGCTGAGGATGCTATCATGTACCTCCTACACCAAGCCCACTCGCACCTGGACAAGGGAAAAGGCATGGTCAGAATCCTGTTTCTGAATTTCCTTCAACACAATCCGGCCCTGCTTGCTACAAGAAAAACTCCAGGTCCAGGATGCGAGTGGACCCCTGCCTGGTTGCCTGGATCACTGACTACCTCACCAACAGACCGCAGTATGTCGGGTTAAAGAACATCTCATCTGACAGCAGCACAGGAGCACCGCAGGGAACCTCAGACTTCTGCTACAACGCTGAATTGTGTCATATTCAGAAGTTTGCGAATGACATGGCCATCATAGGGTGTATTAGGGATGACCAAGAAGAAGAGTATAGAGGAGTCTTATGAGGAACTTTATTGTCTGGTACCACACAAACCACCTGCAGCTCATCACCTCAACAACCAAGGTACTGGTTATAGATTTTAGGTGGTCCAGACTAAGTCAATGACCAGTTCAGATTAGGGGAGATGAGATGGAGGTGGTCCACAACTACAAGTACCTCGGGCTGTGGGTGGACAATAAACTAGACTGGACATACAACACCCAACACCTGTACAAAAAGGGCCAAAGCAGGCTGTACTTCCTGAGGAGGCTGCAGTCCTTTAACATCTGCAGGAAGTTCCTGTGGATGTTTTACCAGACTGTGGTGACCAGCGTCCTTTTATTCAGTGTGGTCTGATGGTGGAGCGGCCCAGCAAAAAAGGACCCATCCAGGTTGTAAAAACTGATCAGAAGGGCTGGCTCGGTTGTTGCTGGACACTTTGGTGACAAACTTGAACAAACTGCTGGCCATTATGAATAATGTCAGGCACCCTCTGCCAGGGGCGGCTCCAGAGAATTTCTACTGCTGGTGCTACGGGGTAGTTTGGCCTTTTATTTAGGATGCTGTGAAATTTACGTTTCCTGGTGATGTGTTATCACTGTTTTTTATTACAACATGTATACAAACATGTATGCTTACAAATCATGGTAGACATGAACAACAAACCTACAGACAATCTCTGACAATGAAACCACACACAAATCTACTTGCTCAATACAAACAGAAATGGAAGCACATGAACATAACAGCGGGAAAAGTATTTGAAATGAGTCACCAGGAATCAGCAGTATTCCATACCAGACTTGAAATAGTCTCAAGTCCAAAATAATTAAACTCAAAATGAGCTAGAGATTGGAAAATCTTTCACTTACTATTAGATGTCTTTATAACAGCACAATGCACCTATTGTTGTGGTTTAGTGAAAAGGCATCAATGGGTGCATTCGACTTCATGCAGCCACTTACAAAACTGGCTTAAAGCAATGCATTCTGGTCCTCACGCAATGCATCATGGTTAGATTTTTTTGTCCAACTTAAGTCGCATCACCATGTCACAAAGTCAAAACCTCGCGAGAGCAAGACGACTTGAGACAGATCATGCAGAACCTCTCAGCACATACTGGAGCCGCCTCTGTGATGACACAACTTTGCCCTTATTGGCTTAAGATTTTACTTACACGCATGACGTTTTACTTATACGTATGAAGTTCCAATGCGTTATCTGCTATTTCTCAGGGGAGGCGACGGAGGATAGACGGGACCTGGAAGACAAAACAAGACCATCAACGGGACACTGGAAACAGGACGGAAACACAAAACAGGCACAGAGACAGGAACCATGACAAGACCTGACACAGAACGGGAAACGCGGACAGACAGGTCAAAAAAGGAGACACAGGGAGACTCTTTATTACTTATGAATGATTACTGTATTATTGTGTAACTGTACTATGATGCCGGTGTGCTGTCCCTGCTGGAAACTGAATTTCCCAGAGAAACCTTCCTGAGGGATTAATAAAGTCTGTCTATCAATCTATCGATGTAATGTAATGTAATGTAATCTAATCTTCATTTTTATGGCTCACAACCAAAGCCATCTTTATTAGTTTCTTTTGGGGAAATTCCACACGTTTTGCATCTCAAGTACGTATCTGCAAAAAGCAGAGACCTAATCCTGAGGTCACCAAACCGGACACCCTCAACGCCCTGGCTGTGCCTAAAAATTCTGTCCATATAAGTTATGAACAGAATCGGTGACAAAGACCCTCACCAGAAACGAACCCAACTTATTGCCGCCCATGCAGACCAGACTGGTCATATGGGGAGCGAACAGCTCTTTAAAAGGAAGCCCAGCACCCCATACTCCCGGACAGAGTATGTGAGTGGAGTGGAGCGGCAAGAATTCCTGCTCCGCGCTCAGCATTTCATGATCACTCCAAGGTTATAATAGTTTTGGATTTTTCATCAGTTTTAGTTTTTATTTCGTTTTGACTTTTTGTTTTCAAATTCAGTTAGTTTTAATAAGTTTTTAGAGGCAGATTTACTATTTTTTATATTTTTAAATTGCTTAGTTTTAGTTTATGTGGCAGAATGGAGTATAGCCATTTTTTTGATGGAAGAAGGGTTAGGTGGGTTGGTCCCTATTGTACTCCAGCCCTGTAGAGGGAGCTGGTTTGCCTGGAGGTGAGCGGGATTACTTCCGTTGGGGCACATGGGGAATGGATGGTAGGGGCAGGGATTGAAACGAAAATAAAAGCGGGAATGAGGAATTGTTTGGCGAGTCCAGTTGGAAGGGAGAAGGTTAGTCTGAATGCTGCGTTAATCTTGTGGCAAGTCGGTGTAATTTATTCCGACTGGCGAAACTTTTACCCTCTACAACTAGCCCAGGACGTAACAGGTGGGGTGAGTGCCATTTTAATCCTGTTAACTGGTGGATGGGATTCGGGTGGATATTGATGGATGGATGGATGGTAGGTAGTTGTGTTTTGTGGGCTGAATCGACATGCTATCTGTGGGAGGGAGCAGGGTTATTAGCACAATTTAAGCTGTGGTGTAATGAAGTGATCTCGCTTTGTTCCTAGCTGTGATCTGGAGTGGCAGCAATCGGAGCTATTCCAGCATTGTACGGGAGCTCGTAGTGGAAGGTAACCATGGTTAAAGTTATACCGACTTAGTTACATTACGAAATCATGTGGGTTAAAAGGGGGGTATAATCAGGGCCGTTTGAAGGAATTTGGGGGCCCCAAGCAAAATGGACATGGAGGGCGCTCACACAGTTTGTCGCTACATTTTATTCTTAACCAGTCGTTGCTTATATTTAGCATTTACATATAATATTTATATATAGACATACCATTTGTCACGATCGGCTGGCAGGCGAACGGGCAAGGAGGCAAAGCGAGCCAGACGGGCGGGAAACTGGGTTTATTGTCGGGAGACACAGCAGACAGGCACGAATAACCATGACACTTCGACAATGACCGACCTCAGACTAGGGGAGACGTGGACTCATATACACAGCTAACCGGGGATTAACAGGACACAGGTGCACACAATCGGGCAG
>JAODKE010000146.1:2760771-2772912 GCA_026779605.1 Mormyrus hasselquistii
TCTAATGGCCTGTGGGAAGTAGCTCTTGCTCAGTCGTGCAGTCTTACATCCCAAACTGCGGTAGCGTTTACCGGATGATAGCATGTTGAACAGTCTGTAGGCTGGATGTGATGGATCCCTAAGAATCCTGACCGCTTTGCTGAGGCAGCAAGATTGGTATTAGTCCATTTCATATTTAGTCACCAAGGATGCCAATAATTCTGGAGAACAATGTAATGGGACGACTGAAAATGGGAGCAAAATACTATGAGAAAAACATGGTTGCATTCTAGTACATGACAAGTCACATTACATTACCTGGTGACTTAGTGTGTGATATTGCTTTATGTGGGATGAAGTTTAGGAGGAGAACTTGTTCCTAATATTATGCTATATACAACTAGCCATAATGGCACCATATCCAGTTGCCAAGCACCTACAATTTCAACATGACATTGATTTGCTTACTAACTTGATCTAATTAGATATACTTAATATTTTTTAAATAATTTAATTACTGGTATGACATTCAATCCAATACAGGCATAAAATATAAGCCTTTTGTGCTTATTATTTATAAATTGTGTTATTCCCCAAAAGATGAGCTTCCTTTTAATGTATATCCGTGCTTATATTGTGTACTAAGATAAAAAGAAATATCAAAATCATATCCTAGCTATTTCGAAGTATGAACAAAAAAGAATGGAAAGCATTAATTAATTAATGTTCAATGTTTGGCAACATTTGAGGCCATGGGAGACGCCAAAATTCAGGGCTGAGTTTTAATATCAATTCTGGCAACACCTATTCACATGGCAGCTGCTTACAGCTGCCATGTTTTTATGGGTATCATCAAAAGCTGACATATGTTACAAGTTGCATGTCTGGATGTTTAATATAATCTACATTCTGTCTGCATTTGTCTTCATGTTACCAACTTCAACGATTTAAAGAAATATCCCCACAAAGACATTCTGGGGTGTCTAAAATATCCAGCATTATAGGAAAAGAAATGCCGACAAAATTAAACGCAGGCACGTGTAATTTAACATCAAGTTTTAAATAAGATTCATGTTTATGCCACTGCATATTTTCAGATGGCTTTATTTCCTGCAAGGAAAACTGAGTAAGCTTCACTGGCCGCTGGGTCGACCGCAATGCCTGCCACGCCAGTTTCTCCCAATTCTTGGGGAAAACGGAAATTCCTCGGTTTTGAATAACCGATATTAAAGCCGGAGTGCATATGCTCAGCAGGTGGACTTATTTCACCTCACGTAGACTTATTAAGAATCAGATCAACTCAATCAAAAAGAAAAAACTCAGTCCTTTAAAATTGGAATTCTTGCAAAAACGGGGCGTGCTTGCTACTCCTACTGCATGCTATAAGGTTGCAACTTCGGTACTCAACGCGTTCTCAAATGTTAGACACTTAATTCGTTTGTACGTTGTTAAGTTTACTTCCTGGATTTACAGGATGAGCGAATATAACTTCAATTGGAAAGAAAAAAGTTTTTGTAATGGTCTTAGCTACGTCCATCAGTGATACTTATGAAGATACCAATGCATAAAATCCTTAGATAGAAAATGTCGGCGCCTTATTTTAAAATGCCTGCCCATCCTTTATACGTTAAAAGTAAAAGTAAGTTCGATTTTCAAGTCAAATATTTTGATATGATTGATTACACGGTTGAAGATATAAGAAAAGCATGTATTTTTCTTTCAATTTATGTTTAAGGTACCGCCTCCTGACTTTGACGTCACAGTGAGAGAAACTACAATTTCAGGATATATTTTGATCACCAGCAGTAGAGTTTGATGGCTTGACTGGTTGGCATAACTTAGTGTACCGTAATTGATATATTCGGCGCTAACTTCAGAATTAAAGACAGACCTGGAAATAAGGTAAAGACTTTTAGTCTTGAAGAAATTTTGTTTCTTGTGATTTTTTTTCATTAATTTGTTCTCTCTAAACGAAAATGTATTGCTAGGGATACGACAATAGTGATAATCATATCATGCTTATGTTTCCTAACTATTGAGAAATTAACTGAATTAGTGTTTTAAAGTATAATAATTCACCGTATACATTCTTCTTCATATTTTTCTTATGTTAAGAGATTTATGGAAAATTCCTTACGGTGTTTAAATTAATACGTAAGTCAAATATTAACGTGAAGGGAAAATTGTCAAGCGAAATTTCATTACCGTGATAAGACAATATAAAAATGAAGAAAATGCTTTTCTGTCATGACTAGAAATATATGTTTAAAAATACCTTGTATTCTGTTAATAATCGCAAACAGAATGGCAGAGTCATAAACACATTTTCACATATAGGGGTTCCCTCTAGTGGAAGTAGAGTGAAAAACAGACATGAGGGATAAGTGAAGAATTTAAAGACTTATCTTAATATTTGAGTAATAGCATTAAATTAATAGTATTTCATGCATTGTATATTTTGTAATTTTAGAATGTCTGTTGCATTGCTTTGGATGAGTATTAATTTTGCAACTTCATTCTTTCTCTTCACAGTTTCATTATCTGATTGTACACAATGATGGAATCATTCCAAACCACCCCTTCTTCTTACTTGGGTAATGGGACGAACATGTTTCCTAACTACATGCCACCCAATACCACAGCAGCTGACTATTATTACGATTATGAAGATGAGAATACAGAGATTAGGAAGGTGCTTAACATAATGTCTCTTATGGTGTACTCTGTGGCATTTGTACTGGGAGTGCTGGGAAATGGTTTGGTGATCTGGGTTACAGGTTTCAAGATGAAAAAAACTGTCAATACTATATGGTTCCTGAATTTGGCCATTGCTGACTTCCTTTTTACTGCATTCCTGCCCCTGAGCATAATCTACACTGCTATGGACTTCCACTGGCCTTTTGGCAAATTCATGTGTAAGTTCAACAGTACTCTGGGCTTCCTCAATATGTTTGCCAGCGTGTACATCCTAGTAGTGATCAGTGTGGATCGTTGCATCTCTGTGGTACATCCAGTTTGGGCTCAAAACCACCGTAGCTCCCACAGAGCATCAGTAGTGAGCTTTTTCATCTGGCTGTTTGCCTTGATCCTGAGCGCCCCCTACTTTGTCTTTCGAGACACGGCACCCGCGAACCATGACAAGGATGTTATCAACTGCTTCAACAACTTTGCCATCTCAGAGCACAATGAGACGTCGGACATAAAAACAATCTTTGCATTCCGTCATCAGACGATGATCATCACACGTCTGCTCTTGGGTTTTGTGGTGCCCTTCACTGTCATTGTTTCCTGCTATGCCATGATTGTGCATAGACTAAGGAGAAACCGTTCTATGGCTGGACGGACAGGACGACCTTTCAGAATTATTGCAGCCATCATCATTGCCTTCTTCCTGTGCTGGGCACCTTACCACATCCTGGTGTTTATCGAGATGGTCAGCCACATGGACTCAGAGGAAAGCAGCAGTCTGGAGCTTGTTGCCGTCATTGGCATTCCTATAGTCTCCAGCCTTGCTTTTCTTAACAGTTGCCTTAACCCCTTGCTTTATGTTTTTATGGGTCAAGACTTTAAAGACAAGGTCCGCAAGTCCATTTTTACAGTGCTGGAGAGTGCCTTCACGGAGGAAGTTTGCCCTTCCAATTCTCACTCAAACTCTGGATTCAACAGCCAAAGCAAGCAAACGTCCTTTTCTGATGTAGAAGTGTGAGGACTGATTTGACAGTCACTGCTATGTACATCATAGCTTAAAAATTAAAAATAAAAATAATTACCAAATGCTTGAGAAAGCAATCATTATGTAATTATTGTGCATGTAGGTCTAAGCATCAAGAATGCTAATCTCTTATACTGTACTGGATATGTAATGCATATACAAAATAAGGTACTATAACTACATCAAGTACTCAGAAAATTAACTTTATACCTATTCCATCCAATATTTGAAAACATAAGTGAGACATGGTGGTATGACTACTGATAAAGATGTCATATATACGGTGACTATCAAAAAAAGTTTTCTCCATCCAGTTTTTAATTATAATGTTTAATGTAGCTTACTATGCAATGGATGCCATACATTGTAAATACTTGGAAATGGTGATTCTGTCAGAGTATATACTGTTTTTTCTGTCAATATACAGCAAGTGCCATTAATATTCTGTGCATCTGTTAATCAAGCTTGTTTCAGACTCTTACAGAATTTTTCTAAAGTATTAAATGATTAATTGAAACCTTAACATTGGTTTGTTCATTTTGGATAAGAGTAAATGATGCATTTTCCATTTCATATTGACAGCAGGTTGTTAGGTCCATCCATCCATCTACCTGTTTTTCATAATCACTAGTTCATAACCACTAGTTTCATAACTTCCAGCGTTGTACTACATTTGGAATTTGGTATTTTTGTACATATACAGTACTGTGCAGAGGTCTTCAACAGTCAAAGAAAATGTTTATATTTAGATTTATCTGGGAAGTAAGTGTATATTCACAAAGAAAGAAAAAGAACACAGTTTAACATTAGAATATACGCAAATAAACAGTAACATAAAAAACAAGTATTTCTTCTGTTTTCCAAAGTTACTGATATCTTTTCGGTTGGCCAAAAGACCACCACTTTGGTTCCTAAAGTTAACATGGCATGGGCGTTGCTAGATCCCTTTTACTGGGGCACATATATCTGTTAAATTTCACCTTCAGGTCATTCAGTTGAATAATATAATTAGTTAATTTTTTTGAGGCATTGATTAGCCAATTAGGGTATGCTAGTGGCCGAGTCAGCAAATACATGGATACATTGGATATTTACTGCAAATACCAGAGTGACTATTGAAGAAGTGACTGGACTGACACACTTTGACAGACAGAATATGACAATTTTACATCAACATGAAGATCATTTAAAATTAATTTCCTATGACTTTTGCATGGGACAGAATGACATGCACTCCTGAGTTAATACAATCTTTAGTAAAATCAATGCATTCAACTTCTTGTTTTTCCTGGTCAGCCTTGATAGGGGTATGAAGCCCATACCAGGTAGCATAGGGCAAAAAGCTGGGCTACACCCCGGAGCGGATGCCAGTCCATCACAGGGCACAGGCCTGGGATACACCCCAGAAGGGATGCCAGTCCCTAAGAGAGCATAGGCTGGGGAACACCCTGGATGGGATACCAGTACGTCACAGGACACAGGGCTGGGGTACACTCTGGATGGGATGCCAGTATGTCACAAGGCACAGGGTAAATGCAGGATAGAATGTTAGTCAAATCCAGGGCACAGACAGAGTCTTATGCTACAGGTAACCAAGTTTCAATTTTATTTGTCACATCCACAATCATACACTCTATCACTGTACAGTGAAACACCTTTCTATTCGTTTCCTGGATTGTGAATATATAATATAAAGAGAAAAGGAAAACAGTTATAATTATAAATATTAATATAGTTAGGATAAAATATGAATAAATAACAATCAATTTAAATAAAATTACTGTAAAAGAAACAAAAATAGAGTGCATCAGCATATCAGCAACTGAAAAAGATGTTCAATGACACAGTAGGCCGTTAAAAGTGTGCAAAGTAATGTGACTGGTTAGCATGGAAGCCCTCAGTGTCTCGGTTTTGGTTTTCAGGCTGTGATAGTGTAAACCTATTATTAATCTATTATTTAGTTACTATTGCTCAATCCTGTTGGAAAATGTTTCAAAGTCATTGAAATTCGATGGATAGAGCATGTGAACCACAGTTTTATAATTGTGCCATTAATAATTAATAGGAAATAGATCAAGGCTTTGACTGGGCCCCTGAAGAGCATTCAGCTTTTCAATCAAGAGCTGTTCTGGTACCTTCGGTTAGCTTTCAGCCAAAGTTGATATTTGTAACAAAATGAAAATGAATTCTAAAGCTATGTGTTTTGTTTTCATACCTATTCAGTAATTCATTCAAAACGTTTTCACACTTGTTTACCATGTGCGATAGCCATTGGCGAGTTTTAGCTGCCAAGCATCCAGTCAGTGGATTGTGATTTTTCACTCCACTGTCAATGGCATGGGCGTTGAGATCCCTTTTACTGGGGCACATGGCCCAATTTTTATCTGTTGTGCCCTAGTAAAATGTCACAGTCAAGTTTTAAGTTCTACTATCTACTACTTTAAGTTCTAGTACTATTTAGTAGTGTGTTCATTTGGATTGACATTAACAGGAAAATAATTGATTTCTTTCTAATCTGCAATGTCAAAGAAATGCAGTTTAACACAGATATTCAAGGTGAGGTATGTACCTTGCAGTCCAGATTCGTACACTGTGGTGCGCAAATTACTGTCCATGCATGGCATTGCGCATGCCGTGGCCGGTGCACCGTGGCACGGACACGCTTTCCGTGGATCAGCGCATGAAACAAGAATCAGGATTGAAGAATAATAACACAACTTAACTCTTGTATATTGACATCAGTGTGGCAGGAATAGTGAGCTAAACAAGGGAAGCTCAAATAGCACATTATATACCACATTTCACACATACAGCAGGTATTCAAGAAAAATTGTGTGATTTGAATAATGTATCCATTAACATGTATCCAGTTCTGCAAGTAGTCCACCAACTAGCAGGGAAAATTTTTGGGTTGATGGCAGGATTGAGACTCCAGTATCCGTAAAAAACAGCTTGGACCAAACATGCATGACACCTTTCTGCTCTCAGCAGGAGTAGCTCTGCAGCAGCTATGCACAGGAATGTTGCATGCATCATGAAGGGGATGGGGAAAAGTGTTTGGGAATCTCATCCCTGGAAGAGTGGAAACCGTCGGAGAGCTAACAGGGTGAGGTCTGTTGGGGATCAGAGCTAGTGTGGTGCTGAGGCGTTGTCCGCTACATGGTGGATTTAGGTGCCAGCAGGGGCGCTGTAACGGGGGGGTAAACGATGACGATTCTCGGAGCCCACGCCCTTTAGGGGTCCCCAGAGATCTGCTTTATTAATAATAATACTGGTAGGGGGGCCCAACCTCATATTTTGTCATAGGACCCAAAATTGCTAGCGGCGCCCCTGGGTGCCAGATTGAGGCAGCCCATCCAGGTAGGCGCATGGAACGTCTTGTCTCTCTGACAAGATGACATTCTTCCTCTGCTGTTAGAGGAGCTTTGCAAACTCCATTTCATAAACGTATTTCAGTGGTGGCACTCTCTGAGGTATACTCAGTTATACTCAGTGAATAGGTGTTGCTGTGGCAGATTGGCTCCTCCAGATGGTGTTTGATGTCACTCATTTCAATAAGCATATAATGAGACTCAGGCTAAGGCACTCCTTGGGTGTCTTATCTATTGTCTCAGTGTATGCTCTGACTACAGTGAGTGATGTCTTGTTGAGGGAAACATTTTACTTGAAACTTCACTCAGTGGTTGATGGGTGCCCACGAGGTGACACTCCCCTGGTCATGGGTGACTTCAATGCAACCACTGGCACTGACTGGGCAGGCTATGAGGATTGTGTTTGACCCCATGGATTTGGTGTCCAGGGTGAGAGTGGCTCCATTTTACTTGACTTTTCAAAAGTTTAGGGCTTGCATGTTGCCAGTGTCATTGGACTTGGTACTCCAATACTGGTGGTGCAGCGAAGGAGATCAATCTCATCCATGTGGGCAGATGCTGGGGGCTCCTACAGAATTGCAAGGACTACAGAAGTGACCAATTTGTGAATTATGATGACAGACTTGTTGTTGCTGCTCTGAAGATTCAGCTTATATCCGGTATCATTTACTAGGAGAATGAGGCTGGACTTGGCCAGACTTCCAGATCATGTTGTTTTTGATGAGTTTGCGCAGTGTGTGTGAGGAACTTGCAAATTTGGGTGCGACTGCTGACTCTAATGTGACGTGGAGGACCTTCCATGACAAGACCCTGAAGGCTGCTAAGCGTTGTGTTGGTGTTTCATACTGGGCACGCTTTCAGACTCACATGGGAAGTCTTACGGCAAATCTATATTATACCATTATAAACGTAAAATTAGCTACGTCCAAAGTGTATTTACATGGTTAAATACAGAAGCAGACTATTTACAAGGTGAGAACTGTTGCATTTGTGCAGACATCCTAAACTGAAAATCTCACTCAAGCAAGCTGGCTGAAGTTGGCAACCCCGCATTATATTTGAAATAAAAAGTAAAATTCAGTTTTCGGCTTAAACGGCTCATCATTCTGTTTGCGTTATTAATCCGACAAACATAAAATGAATATGAGAAAAACATGTCACGTTTTATATCTTTTCGAAATATTTCGTTAATTTTGAAAATGTTAACGACATTAGTTCTGATTGGATCTCGTCTCTGGCAAACAGTCTCGTCTTGTTTTTATTCGTTTACAAAATTATCAATACACTTCGTCATAGTCTTAGGTGTCGTGAAATCATTTTTATTTAGTTATCGTCTCATTTTAGTCTGAAAATTAAGGTCGTTGACGATAACTATGACGAAAATTTTTCATCAGTAAAATTAACACTGGCTAGGACATTGGACAACTCTGAGTTCACAGTTCTTGAAGGTGGAGTGGTTCCTACAATGATGGGAATCCCTGTGTTCCTCGGATGCATTGCCTGCTGCTGTCACATGTATTGATGTGACTGCAATTTACCAAAATGCAATCCTTTGTATAGGCTGGAGGAAGATCAACGTATATAGCAGAATTATATCCTCTAAAGCAAAGCCCCAAGACTTTTTTCACTTTGTCACTTTGAGTATCGAGCAGAGCACAAACAAGTTTTCTATGTATGGATCACTCTTTGTTGACACTCATAATGGGTGAGTGATCTAACAGCTGCTGTTTTGATTGCCTGGCCTTGAGATAAAATTGTGAGAGAAGGAGGATTCTCCTTGTGTACATAGCTGTCATCATGGAGGCATGTGGGGTGCTTACAAGCCACCTCTGCTTCAGTGGAAATGAAGGCAGCAAAGTCTTTGAAACTAGGGAAATTTTGCTTCTCATTTAACATTTGGGTAACCTGTCTGTTGCTTTAAGAAATAATCCAATCGGGAAGTTTTTGAACAATTTTTTGGTTTTCTTCACGATAACTCAGTATTTCAAGGCCCTTTACATGTGGCATGGCATCTTGACATGCATTCAGAAAGCTCTGTGAGTCATACAGCTTCCTTTGGTTGAATCTTTGGCCAGTTTTTAAGTTTTGCTCTGAACGCTCTCTGAATAAGAAATGGTTGAGCATAGCGCTGATTCAGCTTAGTCCAAGCATCTTGGTAAGCTTCATCATCATTCCTGTATAAAGTGCCATCTAAAATTTTGTGGGCTGGGCCTCCCAAATATTTCTTCAGATAAAATAACTTTTCAGTAGAATAGATGTTTTTTATGAATGAGAAACATGAAAGATAATTTCCTTTTCCACAAAGTTAATGGGATCCCCACAAGTACTGACTCGCCATTTCAGCTCAGTTGAAGGTGTACTGTGTTGCTAAACATCAAGATAAATGTTCATTATCTCTTCCTTACCTTTTTCCCGCAAATGAATCATAGATCCTAACTGACCCTTTAGCTAATCTCTTGCCTTACAAACTTGGATTTTCCATTGGTCATACATAGAGAGCAGCCTCTTCTCCCTTTTGTTGGTTTGTGTACTTGAGTGGAACTTCGACGGGTAGGCAGCTCTTGAGCAACTTTGTGAAGCGTGCATTGAAAATTAGATAGAATCCATTCCTTGGCATCAATTTCAACTGATGTCTTTCAGCAAGCATCTGTTGCTTCATGAAGTATAGTCTTCAGATCTAGTATTTGATGCTGGAGACTGTTAACCTGCTCTACAGACAAATCTCTACTAGGATTCTGCATAATTAATTCAGAACTGTTATATTACAGAAACACAGCAGAATCACCTTCAAATAAGTAATGCATGAGACGACGTGTGAGAAATTATTACTGATTCTGAACAAACTACTCATTAGATTGAACATGTTCTAGCATAGTATTTGTAACAGCACTGTAAGGAGGCAGAGCTTCCTGTTACGATCCCCAGTCTAGGGTTAGGGATCGACAGAAAGGAAAGGGAAAGGGTAAGGGAATAACAATACAAGCGGGGAATAGGGAAAGGGAATACGGGAAACAAGGGGAATCTTTTTGTTTTTTTTATTTTTCACAAACACTTCACAAACACTAGGTGCAACAGGACTTCGGGAGTGACCAAGGCCAAAATAACAAACAAAACACCTCTACCGAAAACACGACCCAAATCTAAACTAACCTTAAGTGTAACAAAAAAAAGGCTCTCGAGGAGGCCTTTTCTTTGCAGGACCCAGAAGTGACAAGCGGCGCATCAGAGGAGACATGGGCGGTGTCCGAACGAGGAGGTGACACAAAGATGCAGCTGGCATCTGGCGACATGGGAGGGAGGTCCGGAGAACCTGTAGGCTTCCCCTACAAATTTACGGCACATAAGTAGTCTTAAAGCAAGTGCCACTGGGCCACACTGATCTGAATCATTTCTGCCAGTTCATGGCATTGAAATTTGCATTTTTGCTGTTTTAGATGTATAGATCACCCATTCCACAGTGTACTGGACAAACTGAGGAGTACCTTTAGCCACAGACTCACCAGCTTAAAGTCCTGCACTGAATGCCACAGGAAATCCTTCCTTCCCACTGCCATTAGACTCTACAACTCCTCCCTCTGTCACACACCCACACAATAATCCATGTGATAGCCTGCTGCTTCTTGCTATATATTTATTATGCACAGTCTTTCAATGTGTGAAAGACTGTGCATTATTTTTGCTATGACGTGCAATAGTCTACTCTGTGCAATATTGTGCGATGCTCTTACCAAGTGCTGAAACATTATTATGTGCTATATTGTACATTGTTCTCTAAATGGGTACTAAATAACTTAATTACTTACAATATCTTATGTGCAATAGTCTTCATGTGCAATATTACTACTTGATCAATATTACTTAATATTACTTAATAATTACTACTGTCACACTCGGTCAGGGAAGGAGACAAGGATCCAGGGATGCGAGAGAAGGTGGGTTTTATTGGAACCAACGAGCAGAGGACGTTCGGTGAGGGAATCCCCGCGTCCGCGTAGAAGAGCGGAGCGGCGGGGAGGAGCCGGGGCTTGCCGAGGTAACCAGTAGTGAAGTCGTCAGGCAGAAGACGTGGTCGTGGTCCGGAAGAGGGGTTCGGTAGCCAGGAGGTCAGTCCGATGAATAGGCACAGGACAAGAGGACGAGGGGGGAGGAGGACAGACGATGCTGGACTCAGCAGGGCAGGGGAGCTAGGAGCGGGAACTGGACTGCGGGAGGAAGGAACAGAAGGTAAGGAGCTGACCAAAGGGAGAGAGGTAGGGTACGGGAAGTCTGGAAGACGATAGACAGAGAATTGCTCGGTACGGCACGGTAGCATCGGCTCAATACTTCGCACCTTATGCTAGCACGACTCTCCTATATAAGGAGGTTGAATCAGGAGCACCCGACTAGCACCTGCCCTGTTCCCGCCCCCGTGGGCGTAACAACTACTGATTTTCTAAAGTGCAATAACTTATTCCAAACTACCACTTATGTCAATAGTTTTTTACTCAGCTGCGTGACTTGTAGATAGATATTATACCAAGCATTCCTGTATGTAGCATAGTCTTTTCCCCACAGGGATCTATAGAGTTGTAATTATTATTATTATTCATATTGTGGTTCTTTTCTTTCTACTTAGATTTTATGTAGACTATTTATTTTATATTGCTCTTGTTTCTCTTGTGTTGTGTGTTGTGGCAGTCTTCGCATAAACAATTTCCTCCAAGATCAATTAAATTTTCTAATTATGATTAAATTCCTGATATATAAATATTCCTTTACATGGTGACATCACCACCATGCATTCCCGTCCAAATTTCATCCCAGTTAGTCAGCTGTTTCGCCGATGATGCAGTTTCAAGTTAATACTTAGTGCTGCTGCTCCATGTAAACAAACATTTATATCCAGTGTTGGGGAATAGCTAACAACAATTAGCTACACTACTAATTTAACTATTTTTTTTCATTCCCTTATTAGTAGTTATTGAAAAATTAATAATACTTCTCAGCAAACAATATTTTATTATATTATTATTATTATATCCTTTATTTAACCAGGAGAAGCCCATTGAGATTAAAAATCTCTTTTGCAAGGGAGACCTG
>JAODKE010000146.1:2773842-2784021 GCA_026779605.1 Mormyrus hasselquistii
AAAGAACGGGATGACCAGCAACACCTGCTGGCCAAACGGGGAAGGGACACAGTGAGACACAGGGGCTGACCTTGACAGTACCATCAGTCAAACAAAAATGTTAATAAACCTGAATGTTATGCAAAGGAAATGTGAGTGTGAACATTATCAGGGAAATACACGTGTTTGCACAATTTTTAGGCAACAATTTTTGCAGAATTAATATGCAACTAAATTAAAAACATACATTTCCCCATCTCCCTTGTTTATTTTCATCTGTTAAAATGAATTTCCAAATATACATGTTTCACATGAAAAAAAAAATCTGTGACTGATATAGCCACCCTTCTTTTCAATAACAGCAATTAGCCTTCCATTCATGGAATCTGTTAGTTTCTTGATCTGTTGCCGATCAACTTTTTGTGCAGCAGCAACCACAGCCTTCCAGACACTGTTCAGAGGTGTACTGTTTTCCTTCCCTGTAAATCTTCTGTTTAAGAAGGGCCCACAAGTTCTCAATAGGGGGCATATCATTATTCTGCCATCTTTAAGGCCTGGCTAGCCACGCAGTGGAGTACTTTGATGCATGTGATGGAACATTGTCCTGCATAAAAATCATGGTCCTCTTGAAAGATGCTGACTTTTTCCTGTACCTTCTTGTTGAAGAAAGTGTCTCCTAAAAACTGGCAGTAGGTTTGGGAGTTTAATTTGAATCCATCTTCAATCCTAAAAGGTCCAAGTTCATCTTTAACAATACCAGCGCATACCAGTACCCCACCTCCATCTTGCTGGTGTCTGGGTCGAAGTGGAGCTCTGTGCCCGTTACAGATCCAGCCACATGCCCATCCATCTGGTCTATCAGGTGTCACTCTCATTCCATCAGTCCATAAAACCTTTGATAAATCTGTCTTCAGATACTCCTTGGCCCAGTCTTGACGTTTCAGTTTATATGTCTTGTTCAATGGTGGTCGAGTTTCAGCTTTCCTTACCTTGGCCCTATCTGAGCACTGAACACCTTGTACTTCTAAGCACTACAGGTAGGTTGCAGGTCTGGAATATGACAGCACTATTGGATAACGGGTTCCTGGTTGCATTACGTTTGATTCTTTGATTCTCAAATCCTTGGCTGTTAATTTGTGCAAATCTTGAGATAGGGTGTTGGTCTCCTTAGGCCACACCCTCCCTTATTACACAAATACAAAACAAATTGGTCCTCCCTCCTCTGCACTACCACACACAATGGTCATCTTTCATCACTGAACATTAAACGATGCCACTTGTCATCAGTCCATGTCTCCTGGTTACAGCACCACTCCAAATGCAGCTGTCTCTGTTCTGATATTAACGGCAGCCTATGCATGGGACAGTGAACCCATAGTCCGGCTGATGCCAGCCGTCAAGACACAGAATGGGATTACACAAAGTCTTGTAGAGAGTCCAATATCTGTGTCTGGGTGGCAGACATGGATGTCATGGGGGTCTGTAATGCTTGGCACACAGTATAACGATTCTCCATTGGTGCGGTCTGTCTTGGGCAACCAGAACCTTGACAATGTGTGTGGGAGCCCTCACGTGTCCTATGGTTCCAACATCAGCATACCCCACATGTCAGGTAGTGTAATTGCACAAAATGACCACTCAGCCTAATGCAAACCTACAATGTGTCAAGGGCTGGTAATGCATCTACTATCTAATGTGTCTATGAGGCATCCTCTGTGTCTGGTGACTAGACGTGCCAGCTCCTTGTCAATTGAATCATTTATATACCCATAGCTGGTCAGACATGTGCCAAATTATATCCAAATTGGACCATTACTTCTGGGTGCTCAAGTTTTTGTCACTGAGTAATTAATTTGCTTTAAGAGTATTCTACAGCACAAATATTAAATATTACTGGATGAAATAGCTTCCATTTATAAGTAGCTTGCCCAACATTGTTTATATCTCAGAAACTAAAGCAACACAAATGAAAATTTCAATGGCACAAACCAGCCCAAATGACTGAGACCATTTTGATTTATATCAGACGCAAAACAGGAGGCCAACTTCACTGTGGCTGCATTAGTTGCTTGCCAGTAGGGAGGCAGACCAAGTTATTCTGCCTTATGCTGTCTAAATAACACAATTACAGCTAGGATAAACTAAGAGATTGAGAAGCCTCTGGCTGCAGTCTATGGGAAGGTGGGGTTGGACATCAGCCTGGCTGACATGCAACCCAGCCTACTCTACATCACCTCACAAACCTGTCAATCATGCCATTCGTTCTAGAACCACTTTTCTGTGCTTGATTTACAAGTCACGCTGATGTTCTCAAGAAACATTTTGGCAGTATCATTGTTGTGTGAACATGTTATTTAAACACATGCGTGACACGGCATGATGGTTTACAGAAAATCTCTTCCTTTTCAATAAATAAAACTACACTTGAAAATCATATTTAAAAGGAACGTATAGTAAATACATAAACTGCTAACATAATTTATTATTACTACTAACATAGATTATTATTATTATTATTGTCAAGTACAAAACTGTTATAAAGTATTATTATTATAATTTAAAATCTTAATTCTTCCATTCAGCAAGTTCACATCAGCCCATACTTCTGCTTCCACTTGAAGATGTGTTGGACATGGGTGTGGCTATTCATGTTACAAAAGGCCCTGGTTGGATGTCCAACCCCCCCAGTGAGACATACTTGGAGAGATTACACATCTTTATAATAATTTGAGCTGTTTCAGTTTTTATTTCCACAATTAGAATAATCAAAAATTTGTACCTCAAATTATCATTGCTACATGCCTACAGGAGACCAGTGTTTCACAGTGAATGTATCTTGGGTAGAAATGTTAATCTATTCTACAGAGATTTCAATGGGTTCCCTCCATATCTATTTGTCTTAGATATATTGTTGTTTCAGTTCCATTAGTTGACTGTGCACCCTGTGATGAAGTGGTATCTATGCTTTGTGCTTCCTGGAAGAGCTGTACTATCATATAGGGTAAACATATATGCAAATGATTTGTCATCTCAGCGTACCACAACCTGAAATCATACTTATGTGGCAGAATGAATCCCAGATTACTTATTTCCCATTTTGTAGTGGGAGACATCTGGGAGTGCCTAAGAAGTGTATTTCACTGATAAAAATACATTCATAATTAACTGAGAATTCGTCCATACGTATTTCATACGAAGTTAGATTTAAATGTAAAATGTGATGAGTAAGGAACAAGGAAAATAACTATCCTCTTCCCCGACCTTATGTACCACAAAATTAACATTAAATATTCTTCTGTAATTTGTATTTTAAAGTAGCACTTTTTAGATTAAGACAAAATGCTGGCAGGAATGATTCTGTTTAGTGAAAAGATTTATTCTGCAAATTAGGTCACTTCAGCTTCTCAGGGTTTTTCGTGAAATCCTACAAATTTTATAGTCTGTGTTTACATATTAGCAAGATTAATAAATAATTATATAATTACAGAATAAATTCAATATAAAACGTACAGTGTAATTATATATACTCAGTATAGGAATTTTTCATAGATATCTTCTACCAATGTTGCTACGATATAAATGCGTGCGTGTGTGTGTGTTTAAGAAAAAAAAAATCTATCTCCGCCCTCTGCCTGGGCTTATTGTTACCATCCGCAAACTGTGGCTGGAAACCGGCTCGCTGTTTGCGAAAATCGGCCGAGGAGAAGCTAGTTGGTGGTGTCTTTGAACTTTTCTTTAAATATATATATATAAATAAGAAACATCTACCAGAATATTGAAGTATCGTGTTTGATGGATCTCGTAAGTACCAGCTATTTCTTTTTACAGAGATGCACACCAAATACTGCTACCTGCCAGGATTGGGCTATGGAGAAAGGAGGAAGGCCTGCAGCCCAGCTAGCTATATCTGTTAGCCCAGGCAAACATGAGGATTTGTGATAAACTGACGGTTTTTTTAATATATATTTGGCGCTTTTTAAAAAAATATTTTGAGAGTATTATCGTTTCTATAGCTATACAGTAGATATAACACCGTTTATTAACGTTCTGCATAATTAAATTATTTAGTCGTATCGCGCCTTGAAATAGTTGAATTATGCTGCCGTTTTACGGAAAGAGGCTCTCGGCAGTATTTATGAGCGGTGCATCTGTCGTGTTTTTGTAAGCATATTTATGCACACGATGTTTCAGGGTTGTTGCTGCATTTATTTTTTCACTGCCAAGTTACTCGTTAATGTGTTAATCCATTATCCGTGTTAGCTTATCGTTTTTTTTTTCCTGGTAGAAATGGTATTCATGACTGATCATCTAGCTGCTCTTCCTGTCAACCCAATGGACGTGACTAATTAAAAAAATAATAATTTTCCCTAAAAATAAATCATTATGGAATAAAGTCATGCACGTATATATCCTCGAAACTGATATATTTGCATAAATTCAAAATGGCCGTTCATTTCTTGTCAACATGACTAAATAAATTTATTTAAAAGGTAAGAAATGTTGATATAAATATACGAACGAGTATCCATGTCGTTATAATGAAACTTATCTGAAATGGCTTTTATGGCGGTGGTAACACTATTTGGAAAAATTTAGAGATTTATCTGTATCCATGGTCCTTTCAGCATTGTGGTGGCCTTTATTAATTTTCTGAATAAATATGCGTAGCATATCAATTTATACAAAACGTGTATTTAAATTGCTTTATTTTGTTAGTTTTGACTTTGAGTTCAATCACAATCGTTCGATATCATTCATAATAGTGTCAGTAACAAGTATGGCTGTTACCACATTCCTTATATCCTCATTCTTCAGGTCATGCGCTGGAATTAAAAGGTAATTTAGAAATAAGACCAGTTCGAATTTATGTATTTGCTTCCACTTAGCCAGAATACCGGTTGACAAATAAGCTGTCTAAAATAACTAACTGACCAGATCTCAAATTTGTGAATTCATTGATCTCTTTGTTCGTATTTACAGTAGCGGATGCACATTTGGAGGTGCCTTTATCTGGAACCTTTCCTGGGAAACACAAGGCACAAAGCAGGTGTGTGTTTGACCACCCCAACACACACACACACACACACACACACAGCATCATGAACACAGGAATCCTACAATTTAACATATATATTTAAAAATGTTTCTGCCCTAGATCTACATATGCGGCATCAACAGAGGGGAAAAAAAAGTGTTACATTGTTGATAATCAGTTTCCTTGTATGTACTTTGTCCTGATGCAATTTGAAAAATTGTAGTTTTAATGAATGAATCTAGTTACACAGTATATCTGTTAAACTGCAATCCTTGAATTTCCTACACTAGTTTTGTGTGATGGGGGAGGGGGGGGACGGTTTAATGAAGCATCTGCCTTCAGCATTTGGGGAGATGTTAATAGACAGACATGAACCCCCATAGTCATTGTGTAGGGGGCAGTGTATGGATCACTGGGCTAAACCTCTGTGCCTGTGATTGGAATGTCACTGATTTGAAACTAGCTTCAATGAAATAGGCACATCCGTGGGCCCTTGATCAAGGACCTTAATCCCTAGCTCCATGGTGCCTCCTACAGGTGTCTGCCCGTCACTACCACACTTGCTCTCGCCTTCATATGTGCCTGTGTGTCGGAGTGCAAGATGGGATAGTTGAAAAGAGAATTTCCCATCCATCCATCTATCCATCATCCATCACTTATCTGGAGTCTGGTCAGGGGGGCAGCAGTCCCTGCAGGGATCTGTAATGTATTATTACTATATAACAAATAGAAGATTTTATGAACAGTATAAAAACACCCCCCATGAAACACCATCTTATGGTGGTGGAAGGGTTTGTGTGCCTCTGTGACCCTACGAGTTTGTGAGGAGCAATTGCCCCTGGTGTGGTCTCCCAAAGCAAATTGGTTCTAGGTGAGCTGGCAGTCTAAATGCAATTCACATACACCCCTATGATGAGTACATTAGAAAAAGATGTGACACTGCTTGGACTGGGGAGACCAGGGACCCATCCTGGAGCCAGGCTGGTGAGGGAACTCACATCCAAGTGCCTGATGGCCAGACCCTCTCCCCATGGGGCTCAGTCAGGCATAGCACAAAAGGATTACATGGGACCACCTTCCTGTGTGCCCACCATTTGCAGTAGGGGCTGTGGGGGTCAGGTGCTGTTTGGATCGGGTGGCATTCGAAGGCAGGGGCCTTGGCAGACCTATCGTTCGCGACCAAATCTGACTATAGACACATAGAACTAGGACAGGGACGGTACCAGAAATTTGGTAGTCAATACCACTTTCAGTAGAATTACATGATTCTTTACCTAATTCAATATGACGGAAAAAAAAATATGCCATGTACTTGCACTGCTGCAATTTATGTGCTAGTAGTCTGCTTGTGGGGGTCCTTCCTTTTTATCAGCATATAATAATAGACTTGAACAAATAAAGGCATATATGCTACCCTTCTCATTTACGGAAGAATTGCCGCCTCGCTGCATATGCTGCCTTTGGTTTTCATAATTTTGGTACTGAAAGGTATCGTAAGTATTCTTTCCAGTTAGTGACGGGTTGGTCCATGTCTTTTGTATATCTTATTTTAAACGTTTTTGTGGTATTTGCAGTTGAATTTGAATATCTTCCAAGAGCTTATACACAAGTGGCAAATGCTTAAAATGCCCCACAATTTTTTGCCCAATGGCAAAAGTGTCACTTACACTTAGCAGTACTACGATAGCAGCTCCTCATGTATGAAAGGTGAAAGGGGGGGGGGGGGTGGGCTGTCAACTGATCGCCACCTGGTGGTGAGTTGGATCTAATGGCAGGGGAAGATGCCAAATAGACCTGATTGACCATAGTGAAGGTGAGCTGGGAGCATCTTGTGGAGGCCTCTGTATGGGAGATCTACTTGCACCTCTGGCATCCCAAGGAAGTCATGGGACACTGAGCCTGAATGAATGACGACTCCGTTCCAGAAGCAGCTGTGTGGAACTGTAGTCATAAGGTTTTTGGTGCCTGTCACAGTGGCAATTCCCAAACCCAATGATGGATACAAGTGGTGAAGGGACCTGTCTGGCTGAAAAAGAGGTCTTCCAAGCTTGGTTAGCTTGTGGAACTCCTGAAGCAGTTGACAGGTACAATCAGAATGAGGCTGTGCAGTACTGAAGCAAAAATTCAGATGTGGGCAAAGTTTGATGATGCCATGGTGATCTAAAAGATTCTGGCAAACCATATATGCCCACCTGTCCCTGGCAAGGATGGAGAACTGGATGGCCGCAAATAGGGATTTAACTCGGAGGAGGACTTGCCCATCACAAGGGCTGAGGTAGGGCTGTGCGATATGGCATAAAATTCATATTGCGGTATAATTTGAATCATAGACGATATATATTGCGGTAGGCCTATATAATTTGATCTGTAAATTTCAATACAACTGTTTTTGAAAGGGTAACATATGTCCATAGCAAAGGCATTGCAGCAGGAAGTTGTAAAATAAACAGTTAACACATTTTAAAGTAGTTGTGAATGTAGAATATTTATTGGGCAAATCTGCAATTATTATAGAAAAAAAATATGAAAGCATTTCAAGTAACTTCCCTGATTTTATCTTATATTAAAAACACAGGTTGGTTTTGTAAACTGTAGGTAAGCAGAAAACAAGATACAAAACTAATACAGTTAGACTAGTTTCATAACTCTATATTAGAATGACCATCTCTCCCATAAAGGGCCTGCCAGGTAGAGTCCTGCACGGGTTCGGATACCAAACAAGTGACCCGCAAATTTTGATGAAACATTATTCTACTGTGTTGGATACGGGTTTGGGTTGGTCATTGGAGAGCGCAGGTCTAGATTGCATTTTTAAAACATCATGTGCCAACAAAAAATACCCTAGAGATATATTTTAATAACACTAAAAATCCCTGCATATAAAATGATAAACTGATATGGATTTTACATTTTACGCCTGCATGCGCATTCCCGGAAATCTCTCTTCATTTTCAAAAAACGCATGTGATCATCTGCAATTGTTCGAAATGGATGCTGAGGAGTTGAAAAGAAAATTAGCAAGTGAAGAGTTTAAAGTTGTGGCCATTACCTTCTCAAAAATCAAGTCTGACGTGTGGGAGAATTTCAGAGTTATTTCAAATAACGAAAACAAGTCTTGACATCTTGTCTTGGAGAGAGCATGAGCATTTGTTTCCCAATATTGCTCATATTGCGAGATCTATTCTTGCCATCCCGACATTCAGCGTCGCAAGTGAGCGAGATTTCTCGTGCCAGATATGTCATCCAGGAGCGAAGGTGTCAGCTGAGGCCATTGACTGGAGGATATCCTTTTTTACAGAGTAATATAAAGTACCACACCAAACACTAGTCTTCGCCTTCGCGTAAGGAATTCCAATCAGGTAATCAAAGGAAAATGGACGCTCGCACATAGGTAGCCTATAAAACGTAATGTGCAGGGCAGCCTAATGTGTTAATATAACTAAAATTATATAAAATGTACATTTGATTGTAAGCTGTGAAGGCTATGTGTGGGCATGGCAATATCAAACGTTATTTCAGTTTGGAGTTAGGCCTCTACCATTTGTTTTGTTTATTTTTAGGCTGTTAAGTGACATTTTCATTTGGCTAAGCCTTATTTATTTGTACTGTTCGGATCGGGTGCAGAATTTTATTTCTGTTGAATAACGGTTCAGATAGGGGTTTTAGTATGACAGGTACGGGCGGGTGCAGTTTGTCAAAATCAGACCTGTGCAGGACTCTGCTGCCAGGTGCAGTAATAATCATATAAATTATTTTCATATAAATTATACAACCCCAAATTAGAAAATGTTTGGACAGTTTGTTAAATTAAAATCAAAGTGAAAACAGTACTTTAAATTATCTTTGACCTGTATTACATTGAAAACAATACAACAGCACATTATTTAATGTGTTCCTCATGAATTTTATTGTTTTTCTCAAAATAAACACGTATTCCAAATTTGGTTCTTGCAACACAATTCAAAAGAAGTTGGAACAGTAAAGCATTTACCACTTAATGTTGCCGTTCCTTTTCACAACACTTGAAAGACATTTAGGGACTGAAGACGTCAAGTGATGAAGTGTTTCAAGTGTAATTTTTTCCCATTCTTCCTGCAAACAAGCTTTAACCCTCTGGTGTCTGAGGCCTCTCAGCCACTTTCGGTGTCTGTCATGCCTTGACATTTTAAAATATTTCACCTATCTAAAAAACATTTATCCCAAAGGGTTACACAAACTCAGCATCAATAATCTTGACTACTTAGAATGTTGTTCTATTTTTTGTTAAAATCAACTTTAAACATATGATTTTCAAAAACCTATTTTCAGGCATGCTAAGAAAGTGTAAAAAAAATCACATTATTGACATTTCTAGGCAAGACTTCTGAGCGCATAGACACAGGGGTTCGCTCTAGATAGGTGAAAGAGACATTTGAAATTTTATGTGGTTTAATTATCACTAAGTGTTAGAACTTTAGAGTGATACTTTTTTTCTCAAAGTCAGTGGCCTGCACAATGAATATTGATGAGATTGGTGTCCCCACACCTGTAGTAGTTAACATACTGTCAATGGCGTCATCAGTCTGGAATGTCACTGCACCCCACACCCATCACTTTGGAGAGGTAGTTTGAAATGCAAGAAAAGTAGCAACAATAAAATCCTTTTCACAGTTTATTGATAGATGGAATGAAAACTGACCATATAAATATGATGCAGTGCCTATGCAGAGTTGACGGAAATAAAATAATTCACTATTATTAACGCTATAGGGACATCGCATCATCGACCGCATATCTTTCTCATGTATTTCGGTTTATATCTTGCTGAAATCATTATGTAAAATCATGAAAAAAACACTGACTAAATCCATAATCTGTCTTCTTTTCAAAACTTCCATTGTCAGAAGTATTCACATTTCACCGCATCACATTTCTTTGTTTTACCTGCGTTGGGGACATATAGTATCGCTTTCAGCTGAAGATTGCTATTCACGTTCTAAATAGGCTGGTATTCACATTTCTTTACCCAATACTAACTGTCGGAATATCATGTTATTATGCAAATAGCACAATTTGCAAGTGGGTGGGCGATCAGAGCTGCTTCAAAACGCAGACGCTTAAGTCAGTCACTCTTGTTATTTCTATTCCTACCACGAAGCTGTAAGAATATATTTAGTTTCTATATA